>PVJA010009510.1:0-60377 GCA_004027025.1 Myocastor coypus
TTTTTTTTTTTTTTTTTTTTTCTGCTCTGTGCTAGATTAAAAGTGATTTAGTTTGGTTTAGTGCAAAATGTTTCAATATATTTTGTGAAATCTTGATGTATAATTACCCCTCTGAAAATAACAGTATTTTAAAAGTTTTTCTCTGCACTGGTAGGGTGTACCACACCATTTCCATTCTTGTCCATTCTTAAGTGTCTATTCTTATCCATTCAAGTGTCATTTGCAGTTCACATTGAAGACTTTCGCATTATTCAAAATGATATTTTGTTTTGCTGTCCACATTTTGAAAATTCAGAAGCCATATATTTGAAATTCCAGATATTTATTTGTCTTAATATTTTGCCATTTCATGATTGATGATTGTATTAGTATCTCCAGAGAAAAAAAGTAGTAGTCGGGGGTGGGAGGCAAGGGTGGGAGGGAAGAAAAGACAGAGAGGGGGCGAGAGAGAGAGAGAGAGAGAGAGAGAGAGAGAGAGAGATTGACTTAGTGAAAAGGACTGGCTCCTACTGTTGTAGAGTTGACAAATGACTAGTCCTAAGATCTATAGTTGTACAGGATGACCTGTACAACTGCTGTTATAGTTCTATTACAGAGTTTGAAGGCCTGAGAACCAGGAGAGCTGAGGTTATATTTCCACTGGGAAGCTCAAGTCCAAAAAAAGGTGATAGTTCACTGAGTGTGAAGGACGGAAACAACTGACTTTCCATCCCAAGGCAATTAGGCTGGGTAAGTTCTTTCTTACTATGTTCTAGAGGGTAAGTGTTTTTGTTGTGTTCAGGCCCTCAGCTCAGTGGCTGGCCTGGTTATGTTAGGAAGGGCAGTCCACCTAGTTTCTCTGATCAAGTGTTAATTTAATCTGAAAACACAACTTTGGGATATGCCTAGAATAATGCTGGGCCAGCAGCTGGGTACCTGTGACTCAAAAAAGTTGATACATAAAATTATCTATTATAGTGACTTTCAGTATGGAAAATAGTTGTTTTTGTTAGTAGTTTCATAAATACTACAGTATATACTGAAAAGGAATTATCTGTAACAAATAATAGTCATGATTACTTTTATCTTATATTTTTAAACTTTAGCCTTCTGAACTCTGGGATTATTATATTCCCTGAGTGAACTGAGACATATAGTTTAAAGAAAATGTAGGGCTGGGAAGATAACTCCATGGCGTAAGTGCCTGCTTAGCAAGTGCAAAGTTGTGAGTTCAAACCCCAGTCCCACACAAAACAAAACAAAAACAAAAAAACAAAAAGAAAGAAAGAAAATGTGCTTGATTTTCAGAAACTTTCATACATTTTCAACTTCTTTAATTTCAAAACTTTTAGCAGACATTTTAGTATACTCTGAGCTTTTCATTCTTTAAACCAAGCAAACTAACAATGCATAACTGTGAAGAGTAGATTAGGAAAAAATGCTTTGTTCCAAAGTTTCAAGAGAGTCACAAAAATCACTTCCTTTCTTTTTAATTTTGTCTCCCAGTTGACATGTGCGATGTTTAGGATTTCCTGGTGAATTTTCTAAGGTTATAATTTTTTTTTTTTTTTTTGTCTTTTTTGAGACAGGGTCTCACTATGCAGTTCAGGCTGGACTTGAGCTCACTTTGGTAGCCCAGGCTGGTCTCGAACTCGCACCGATCCTCCTACCTCAGCCTCCCGAGTGCTGGGATTACAGGCGTGCGCCACCACGCCCAGCGATATAATTATTAAAAGTAATACAGGCACATGAAAAAACAAGAAAATAATATAGCTATGGCATGAAAGATGTTTCTTTTTCTTATTTTCTCAATCTACCCATCCCAATTCTTTTTTTTTTTTTTTAATGTGTTTAATGCAGGGTCTACAGGGTCTCAGTACACAAATCGGATCTGTAGTGCGTGATCCTTCTGCTTTCAGTGTCCCAAGCACTGGAATTACAGTTGCACACCACCACGCTCAGTCTAAATTGCTGTCACATCAGTCTCCCAGGGTCAGGACCAGCATAGCACATCAGGAACCCTGGTCCCTGTGCTTGCCTAAGCAGGAGCTTTACTCTGCCATACCCACCCCAATTCTAAAGCTCTATTTTTTATTTTTATGAGGTGAGGTCTCACTATATAGATCGGTCTGGCCTTAAAATCACTGTGTAACCCAGGGTGGCCTTGAACTAACAGCACGTCCTCCTGCCTGGTGTCTGTGGTCCAGTACTGAGATTACTAGCATGAGCCACTATGCCCAGCCTTTAAGTCCCTTTCTTGAGACTAATCACTGGGAGTAGTTTCCTATTTACCTAGAAAAATAATAGTAGGCCTAAGCCTGTACAAATATGTATATATAGTTTTACATTTTTCTGTTTTTAATTTATTCATTTATATTTTATACCTGTATTTTTTGACTAAGAATGTACTTTAGAAATTAATTTGTCTTGTACATCATTTTGTATCTAATTCCTGTAATAGTGTCTTGATCATAGTATATGCTATTGAACAAATATTTTTGGAAGAATCTTCCATATATGGTGCATGTTCCCTTGAATTTGTGGTATAGACAATACAGATTTGCCATATGGTTGAGCTTTATTTTTTTACCTGTTCTCTACTGATGCTCATTTAGCTACCATTTGTCTCTCCACTTGTTTGTCAAATATATCCTGAGTATTTTATTCATACATTCTTCTGAAGATACAGAGATTTAGCAAATGTAACTTCCATGCACAGAGTTGGCTGACATGAAGTATAAGAAGCAAACAAAAGCTAAACGTGTCAGTTTCATGAAGATGGTAGTGTAGGTAATATGACAAGAGGAGAGTTTCTGGTATAGACAGGATGGCCAGAAACACTTTGAAGAGGTGACTTCAACTGAGAGAACTAAGAAAAAGAAGAGAACTAGAGAGAGTTGTAGGCAGCAGGAATGGGAAATGTAATAGCTATAAGGCAAGAATAAACTTTGTGTGTTAGAGGAGAAGGAAATTCCCATGACTGGTACACAAGTATTTGCTCTTTCAAGTTCAGTAATACTGCTTCAGTAAATATCTTTGCACAAAAAATATTTAAATATATCTTTTATTTTTTGGAGAGTACAAATTAGAATTAAAATAAAAAACTATAAGTTATACAGAATTTCACTTAACAGAGTAATATTAATTTCACAGTATTTGTTGTAATACATAGTGTTGTCTTCTAACTAGTTATTCATATTGCCACATATATGCTTGTAAAATTGGAAGAAGAAAGAAAAAACAAATGTGTAAGAAATTAAGAAGAGACCAAGTACAAATAATTGAAAAAAGGAGACAAATTAAGCATTCACTGCTTCTTTCCATAGACCAGGGGAAATTAACAGTCACTTGTGTAAACCACCCTGCTTACATACATAGATAAATCTCTTTTCCTCACTTCCAAATATTTTTGTATTTCAGCTATGGAACTGTGGGAACAAGTAGGATGTGCATTTTTAATTTTGATAGCTATGATGTGAAGCCATTTTTATTTCTTATTCCTTTTCTCTGAATCTTTTTCTTACTAACCTGCCTCTGAGGAACTTAATTTTCTGGTGACCATGGAATAAAACTGTTTGAATTTAGAAATTCCCAACATTCCCTTGTATATGAAACAATTAGAGTTTTTTTTTTATTTATATTTGGGTACAGTATATAATATTATAAGTGATTCTTAGTTTTATTTTTGGATACAACTCACACAAATTTATAATTAAGTTATATATTTTAATTTTTAAAAATGTCATCAGCCAAAGCCAGCCAGTAACTTTTGCTAGAATGTGACTTATAGCAAAAGTTAGGAAGGACATCACCCTTGCTTATGGTAAGTTTCACAAACTTTTGGTTACTGTTACATTGGAAAATAAGATCTCATTTTACACTTTATTTTTCTAATGTATTTGCTTCAGGGTCAGCAGGGTCTACAGTGTCTTACTACACAGATCAGACTTGTAATCATCCTCCTGTTTTCAGCCTCCCAAACGCTGCGATTACAAGCTTGTGCCATCATACCCAGTCTTAATCACTCTCTCAGTGCACCCTGGGGGTGGGGCCTGCACAAAATGTTGGGTACAAACCCAGCCACTGTGCTTGGCCAAATCAGATGAATTAGTCCACTGAGCTATCTGGCTGGCCCTAGATTCCATTTTTAATGCTTTTTTTACGAAAAGAAATTACTTAATTTCAAAGAAAAGATGCAGAATTATTTATAATCTTTAGGCAAATTAGAAAGTTTAGACTAGTCGAGAACAAATTTTGTTTCATGAAGTGTTTTAATCCTAAGTAAACAGGAAGAGTCAAGGCTGGGTGTGTGGTGGCACACACTTGTCATCCCAGTACTTGGGAAGCTGAGGCAGGAGGGTCACTGCGAGTTCAAGGCCAGCCTGAACTGCATAGCAAAACATTGTTTCAGACAAAAACAAATGAAGGAACAGTTCCCATAACCCCCCAAAAACAAACAAAACAAAACCAGAAATAGTCATAAATTTAAGAGCATAGAGATGTTTAAAATTTTTTAAACTGTACATTTCGATAGGTGAATATAAGAGTCTTCATCAGACATGTTAAGATTTCCATGTAGCTACAGAGTCAGGAATGTGAAATTTACTTGTATTTCTTTTCTTTTACATAATAGGGCTTACTTATTTGACAATTAAAACTAACTTCGAGGAATGAAGTTAGTTAAGCATGTGTGACAAAGAACATTTTAATTGAATGGACACTAATATTATGTGTTTGGATGGTTGTATTTGTTTTTTTGTAAACACAGGTAATCTTTTTCAGTGCAATTTATAAGCAAATTTTAGTTCAAAAATGATTTTTGAGCTTAGTGTAGATTAGGAATAATAAAACAGTTAACTTACATTTTATTTTTGTTACGTTAACATTTTGGGTAAGAAGTCCCCAATAGGACTGTGGACATAGCTGGGCAGTAGAGTACTACCATATTAGTTCTATTCCCAGCACTGCAGAAAAAGAGAAAACAGAAGCCCAGTGTATCTGATTGTCAACTGTAAAATATCCAGTTTTATTTTACTGAAAACAAGTTCTTAGTATTAAATCTTTAAGATAAGGACAAGAATAAGTATTTTATTGGCATTAGTCCTTTGTGCTAAAAATTCCACATGGGTAAAATATGTTGCATGTTTGCATAAATGTACTATTATGATATATAGTGATATACTGTAATTGTTTCAATCATTAAAACTCCTAATTTTTGCTTGAGAATATGCAAATGTGCCATTAAATTTGTTTTTTAAAAGATTTTTTCCAGTTTAATGTCTGAATCCAAATTCATAAAGAGTTGGAAAAATGAGCTGTCTGAGCTATAGGATTCACAGGGATTTCATATGAAGCCTATTTAATCAGGATAACACTGTTATTAATATTCATAATGTCAGCTGGAACACAAATGACAGACTATGGGGCCTAAAAATTTTACTTGGTGAATTTATTAAAAGTAGCTTAAAAAATTAATGGAATTTAAGTAAAGTTAGTGAATATGAAAATCTTGTGTTAGCAGAAAAAAATCTCTATTAGAACTTTCTTTAAGATCATTTTGCACTGATGTCTTTTGACAGGTCTCGTTGGTACTTAAAGAAGAAAGATGCATGAATGGTCATTTAAAAGGATTTAAACACATTGGCACATTAATTTTTACATGAATAATAAGTACTTTCCAAAAGCAATTAACTTACAGTGTACAAGATATGAATTGAAAAATAAGACTGTGACATCAAGGGCAAAGCAAATGTGCTGTACATTTTAAACTTAGTGACAGGACTTTTTAATATTTCACTTTATTTTCATAGTTTGCACAGAATATGACTTACAATATATTTTAAAATCATGAGATAACAAAAAGGCATTAATTTAATGCTCTTTGCTTCCCAGATATTATTGGTATAGTGTTAAGCCTTATCTTCTTCAGGTACCATTTACATTTATTGAAGGAGTAAACATTTTTTGTGCTAATCACTGTATTTTATTGGAGAACACACTCGATTTTATGGAAGGGCAAAGCAATGCTACTGATTTGGTTTACTGTTATAAATTCATGTTTTACACAGACTTATTGATTATGTCATAACTTATAATAAACTTTGACAGTTTAGTATGAAAAGTTAAGAGTGTGCTGAATGATACACAAAACTTTCATCTTGAATATTAGTTTAAGAAAATAGTAAGGTGGAAATATGCCTTGCACTAGCATGCATTTTATGTTGTATAATACTTAACACTTTGTTTTAAAATCTGCTTCTTACAGGTCAGTGAATTTTTATTTTAATATTAGAATAATCTTAGTGTAACATGCAAAGTCACATGAATACTATTTTGTGGTATATTTTATGCGAATTGTACTATTTAGAAAGAACGCCTAATTATTTTATGTGACAATCCAGTTAAGCCTTAACACTGATAGATAGATCACTGGTACTGACTGTCAACCCGCTGGGTACTAGAAGGTTCTCCTGTAGTCTGTCAGTGTTACATGAACATTGCTCATTTTCATTAAAAGTTCAGGACTTGCCCAGTGCTTTTTGGGACTCAAATGGAGAACTTTATTGGAAAGCATTAATTATGTGGCTATCTATAAGTTATCATAATATAAAACATATTTTGAGAGTTTCTGAAGGAAAAAAAATCAAAATTGATGTGTTAGTCATTTTTTTCTAGCAGCTTTTAAAAAGGTTTTGTTGCTGAATTTGCTTTTGACTTTGAGACATTCACTTTTAAGCCCAGGAGAGGGCAGCATTTTACTATGTCAGGCTCTTAAAAGAATTTGCCCTGCTTAGACTGTCAATGTTTCTTGTAATTACTCCCAGTATATTTGTTGCTTGCTTATGAATTAACTTGCATTTATGGAACTAAATCATTCCAATCATTTAATTACACCTGAGGAGATGAACTATAATTGCTTGCTTCCAACTAGGATCTGATATGGCTTGAGCAGTATTAATTTGGTGTTTACTTTTCTGAGTGCTAAAAGCATTAAAATGATTGTGCAATGGGATTACATTTTACTAATTGCTGGCATTCATTAGCTGGGTAAATGATGAGGAAGAGTGACTGTATATTGCAGAGGGATAAAATTATGGTTTTAAATAGTATATTACTAAGCACATTAAGTCCTGTAAGACATGTTTTAAAATACTCCAGAGGTTATTAAAGACTGTATTTTCTACATGTCTTGCTATATGAATCTCTTATTAAAATACTGCAATTATTATTAACCTTTTTGGGCAATATGTAGGGAAATGGCTTCATTGACTGGAACATATTCCTTTGATATTAATAACTTCCTATATTTTCAGCTAATCCAAAAGTAAATGAGGAACTTAGAAAAAGATTGCCAACTCCAGATCAACATATTTAGAGAAAATTGGAAAAGGAGAAGCTTACTACAGCTTTATTTGAAGACTTTTTGAAGAACACAGGGTTCTAGCTGTGAGGTAAATCTGTTTTTATTCTCCTTAATACCATGCCTACCCTCCTGCAAATTTATTAGCTTTTATCATATTTACTATTAAAACAAATGCAAGACAAATAACAATAATCACACAAGTTAATTATGGTTTTTACATGTTTTTTTAAAAAATTAGAATGGTAACCTTAAGTTGGTTTTACAGTTGTTAAATGTTTTATGTGAATATATACATAGTAAATTCAAGTCAGTATGCTTTAAAGTTTTTGGTATAAAACTTACAGCATAGGTAATAAAATTTTTATAAGCACATGAAATTTAGTTGGAGAAGATTTAAATTAAGTATGCCAAATATTTTCTAACTAAAGGAGCAAGAATATATAGAAGTTTGATCTGAAGTATGTTTATGAAATTATAACTATGAAGAAAAGTATCTTTTCCTAAAAAAAAGCCCTTAATTTCACCTGTTGAAAATACAGTTAATTGTCTTATTGTACTTGTCTAAGAAAACCATTTATCCTACAAATTCTTTGTTAAATAAAGGTAAGGTTTAGGTGTGTTCTGCTGTATTGTTTTAAGTTTATTTATCTAGAGTTGGTTTTATTTTAGCTTCAGTCTTGAAGCAAAAACCAGGGACATTGCCAGAACAAACAAGAACAGAAGTACAAATGGAAGACTGGTCAAAAGGTAAGGTCTTTTAAGGTATTAATACCAAGCCCCAGGTGTTATGGCAGTTCAAGGCACTGAATGAAGTGTATTTGTTTTAACCAATATGTTGGAGGCAGACAAGCACATGTGCATCCACACACACACACTCACAAAGGAGACTTACACAAAGATCCTAATGTTATTACAGAAGAGACACAAAGACAGAAAAAAAGATACATTCCCAGAGGGAGAAAGAGAGATGCACACATACACAGAGATTCAAAGACAGAAATTTTTGAGAGGCAGAGAGGAAAAAAAAGCACATTGAAAGAAAATGTGACAAATGTACACCTAAGAAGACTTTGCTAAAAGAATGACTGGGAGAGACATGGGGACCCACTCAGAGTGGAGCAGGTATAGAACATGAGGTGATTGAAGAGGAAGCCACAGAGGAGAGCACATGGGAGAAAAATGCTCTCAGATTCCTAGAACAGGAGAGATGGGGAGACAGAGATGAAGAAAGGGAAGGAGAGAAAGAAGTACATCATATACATATGTAGACACAGAGAAGAGACTCCTAAGAGGCAAAAGACACTGCCAGTGGAAGATACAGAAGACACTTGTGGGGACAGTAAGAGAGGCCAGAGACAAAGACATACACAGAATATGGAAGTAGAGATGCAGAGAGTGAGAGTGAGATATGTGTAGAGGAAGAGGGAGAAAAGAGGCAGAGAGGGATGGAGGGAGACTGAGAGAGGCACACAGATATGTGCAGATCAAGAGACACATGCCCATCATGAATTCCCCCATGAGGTGTTCTAGAGGTATTCACAGAGGGACAGGATCAGAGTGAGCTGCAGGGGCAGAGATACACTGAAGTATGGAAATGGAAACAGTCTCTGAGACAGAGACAGAAGACAATAGCAGAAAAATAGAAACGATACAGATAGGCTGAGGGACACAGCCTGACAGAGAACAGTCAGGGACAGAAACACATTGTGAAAGACAGTCCAAACAGAGACAGACTGAGAGATGGCCTGAGAAAGAGCTGGAACGGGAGCTAGATGGGGAGGGGGAGGGCACCGTGTGTACATGTGCACAGTGAGGGGGATGTCAAATGTGTATGGTAAAGTGTTGATAATTTGGGATCCTTGGAAACTGCATCATTATTTTGAATGTCTGTTGTTGGAGTCTTAAACTTTTGTATGTGTCTTTTATTTCCTCACAGTTTTATTTTTAAAACATAAGATTCTTACAAAAATGCTAAACAGTTACCTTTTTTTGGTTCCCTTTCTTTTTTCACCATACATCCAATCACATTATTACTTGTTTTAGAAGAGTAAAGACTATTTTGAGAGACTTCTATAATCATATATAGAAACTGTGCTTTCTGAGTTCTTTTTCCCCAAATTTCTATTTGTATTTTGTTTGCCAGAGAATTCAGGTAACTGATTGAATTATGTACTAAACAATAATATATAATATCTAAGTAAGCTAGTTAAGAGATTTTTAATGCAAAGTTAATGGTTTTAATGCATGGATTATATGACTTAAATTTGGTTCACTCTAACAAGGTTCAAGTTTGTGATAATGTATTGGTCTGAAATTGGCAGCTATTTTTATAGCTATTTTGATGCAATCAAGCAAATAAACTTCTTTTGAAGTATTCAAAAAGCATTCTATTTAAGCTATGTATAAAGTAAGAAAATGTAAGCAAATAATGCTGTGCAGATTGCTTACGCTCCCTCTTGACAAGTCACCTTGTGAAAATCGTATTGCTCACATTAGAAAACAAAAGGTCTTAAAGGGAGTCTGGTGAGTTATTTTTAATAAAGCTCAAAAGACAAGGACTGTGGAAGAAGTACTTCTTGGACATGTGAAATAACCTGGAAAGGTTTCAAACAGAAGATTCGGAAGCAGGTTTTACATATAATGACATAGATGCCTACATAGTTTGCAAGAGGCAGCGTTCAGCAAATGTCACTGAAACCACATTAAGAAAATCTATACTTTCACAGGCATTGTTTACATTGAAAATAGAAACAAGGTATTCTTTTTATTACAGGTTCTTAATAAGCATTACTAAGAAATAAAGTTAAATGTAACTGTAGTATTTCCTGAATGCTTTGCTTTTGAGAATCAAACAGACCCTAGGAGCTTTAGACAAAAGCCATGTGTGAATTTCCATTTCTTATTTTATCTTCAGGAATTACTTAATACGCATTTTACATACATGGTATCTTCACTTATATATTATCTAAAATTAGATTTGAATCATATACTTCAGGATTATTTTTTCTTTAAGATTAAAGTGGGTATAAAATGGTCATTTTGATAATGATAATAAGGTTCATGGATTTGTCTTAAAGCACAAATTAGTTCATTCTATCTTATATAAATCTACTCATGATCTATTTCTGTTAATGGTTATTTAATATTCACAGTTTTTTAGCATAATGAGTTAATACCTATATTACACAAATATGCCTTGCAGTCTCTTGAATTTCTTTATAGATAGTACTGAAACAATCTTTTCCTAGCTTTATGTAGAAACATTGCTGAAAAAATTATAGCTAAAAGAGTTGATAAATTAGATAGTATAACAGATATAATACTTTAAATTTTTTATTGCTTTGCCATTATAGTCATCTTGGAAAATGCAAAGCTGAAGTTGGTAGTTGAATAGAGTAAAAATGTCTAGAAAATTTCTTTAACTAGCTTAAAAACAAACCTGAATGAATTTTTTAAGTTGATGGAAACAATGTAGATGTGAATAAATGTCTGTTGTGTATGAGCAACTATCTTCTGGCCTCCTGAGAGGTACATTGTTTTGACAATCTTTCCACTAGACTGTTTTGTGAAATCTTTCTACCCTTTTGTCTGCTTTAAGAAATAAAATAAAATAATTAAGGAGTTTATGTTTATGCAAAGTCACCCCTCAGAAAGAATTATCCTGTGTTTGGTTGCTTAAGCCTTTTATATTTGGCCTTTCTGTAACTTTGGGCTCTGTCTGAGAACTCACCCAATTTTTTACCAAAAGTATTCAGAAAATAATTGTGTCTATATTGAACATATATAGACTTTTCCTTGCTTGTGTTTCCTAAACAATATTGGTTAGCAACATTTACATGGTTTCAGGTAATCTGTTGGTGATTTGAAGTAATCAGAAGGATTGTGAGTAGGTTACATTCAAATTCTGTGTCATTTTGTATAAGAGACTAAAACATCTGCAGATTTTGATGTTTTTAGGGAATCCTAGTACCAATCCCTGAAGGAAAACAAAAGCGTGACTGTACTTACTTACTTAACTATGTAAGAAAAGAGGCATGGAGTTCAGAAATCTTTTCGAGTCACTATTTGGAATAGCATCTTGTTTCTTATATGAAATTTGGTGGTTTTGACTGGCAGAGTTAAGATCTAGTGGTTTTTCCATATGCAACAATAATTTCAAAATAATTTATGCAATATTTATGGATCAACATATCTTCCGAAAGTACACAGTTACAGTTATGTAGATAAAAGTAAGAACTAGAAACCAGTTACATTTCCTTTGGAGAAACTCATTTAAAATTTGAAACCTTTAGGGGTCAGTATTCCCTAAGAAAGGTTCAAAAAGGTTACTGTGCCTACCAAATTCTTATTAATTGAAGTTAAGAAATGATGAGAATCAAACAGGCGCTAGAAGCTTTAGATAAACCCATTTTATGAATTTTCATTTCTTATTTTCTTTTCAGGAATCATTTAATATGTATTTTACATGCATGATATCTTCACTTATACATTATCTAAATTTAGATATGAATCGTAATTCAGGATTATTTTTTAAGATTAAAGTGAATATAGTTCTTGGAATTCTTTTATTCATATGTAACAAAGTGAAAAATCATTCTAGAGCTGCTTATTATTAATATAATCCTTACATATTACGGTTTATTGAAGGTTACTAAATATTTTTTAAAAATTATCTTGATAAGTTTAAGTAAAATGAAACCTTCATTATCTTTATTTTAGAACTAGACTAGTAATTACCATGTCTTTTATAGCTCTACTTTTATGGACTTCAGAAGTTGTTGTACTAGGTATAATTTACAAAAATTTTGTTTGTTTTTAGCTTCTTACTGAGCCAGAGTACTGTTTATTTTCACTTGGCATATTGAACCTGTGCTGTTATCTACTTCTTTTGCTATTTTTGTTTCATTCTTCTTTCTATGTTCAAGGTATGGTTTTTTAATTTTTGTTTATCTGTTGTTCTCCAATGGAATTATAACTGAAACCATTACATGATTTATAAATATTTTATGAGTAGACAGCTAAGGAAACACTCTTAACCAATATCTGTGATACTTTTAGATATTGATTATGACTAAAACATGATTGTAAAATCGCATCTTTTTTGTAGACTATTTTATGTTGAAGGAGGAAGTAGCATATTTTTTTTTGCTCTTCTAATTCTGCAAAAGTAATAGTGAATATCATTAAAATATGTTTTTTCAAAGAAATGAAGCCCATATTTATATGTTTGATAGAATATAATCAGATTCAGTAATGTTTATGAAGAATAAAATCTAATGTCTGTATTAAAATTCTAACTTCAGTAACACCCTTCAGACTAGTGATATCACAGAATATATGCCTTTTCTTTTGGGCACATATGAATTTAAGAGTTTTCTGTATGCCCTAGAGGGGTTAAAAAAAAAAAAAAAAAGGAAAATGCATGAGGTCTGATTAAATTTACTATTTAGCTCCAAAGGACCTAGCTTAATAGAGTGCTAGTAGTTTCTCAAACATGACCATCTACAGTATGTGAGGGAGTACTGGTAGGAGCATGCCAGTTGACCAGTAAGGATTGATTTGTTTCCGGAGGAAGTGCTGAAGATGCTCTTGCAGTAATAATTCAGGTTGTATTCTCTCATTAAAAAATTAATTTAGGTGAATTTATTGTAATAGGATACTGATGATTTTTTTTGTTTGTTTTCAAGCTTGTAGGAATGATTCTGCTAATACTCTTAGCCTCAGTAGAAGAGTAGAATAAAAACCAAAAATATATTTATAACAGTAATTCAGTTTTTGAGCTGGATATAGTATTTGCTATTAACTGTATTTTGATAGTCATAATTTATGATGTGAATGTTTTATCCTGATGAGTTTATGTCATATATTTGTTTTTAAAATTTTTTTGGGGTTTTCAAATTTATTGTCAGAGAAGTTTTAGTTTGACAGCAAGAGTAGAGAACATTACCAAATTGTATATATATTTCTTAACTCCGTATATGCAAAGCCTCTTTCACTAACAACATGCTATACTACTATACATTTATTAAAATCCATGAACCTATCCATAACTTTTTAATAAGGGATAAGCTTGTGAGATAAAATAATCAGTTTTTATCTTTTCTTTCCTAAATTTAGGGTGTTTTTTAAATAACTTCAGGCCATGACTTTTTAATATGGAATTTGTACTACATTTTTGATCTTCTATTTTATTACAATTATTATAAAATTGTTAAATTTTTCTTTTAATTGGACCCCCTTTTCCCCATTTCTGTTCTATTAGTATGATTTTTTCCTTGTAGAACTTGTGATTCTATTTTTTGTTGTTTCAAGGAAATAACATCTCTATTTTTTAAATATTCAAGATCTTTTAAATTTTTGAAAATTAAAATATGAAAAAATTAAGTAGATGAATCTACTTGAATATGTCAAAATTATTTTGCCTCATTTTAAATTCTCTTTTTTAAAAATTCTGTGTTCCTCACTGATTTTTGATTGTGGTCTTTCACAGCAAAACAATTTCAGAACATGTATTTACAATATAAATCCTAAAATGATACTGCTAAATCATTGATAATCTGGAAATTAGAATTTTACTTTAATATCACTATGTTAGTTTTCTTTCTGTGATTCCTATAAAATTCTGGTTACACACTGACATCTTGTTAATGTAGGAGACCTACATCCATTGGAAGATAGACTGAATTAAGTCTGTTTACAGAACTTATCCTGTAGAGAGGACTAGAGGGGACTGCTTTGACTTTCTTCATGTAAAGATAGTCAGAATACTTTTTAATTTTTTTCTTAAATTATATGTTTAGTGTATATTTATTGATTTCTTTTGGTTATAAATAAAGATTAGTATAATAAAAATCTTTTAGAAGTGTTCTACACATACCCTGACTTTAGTTTCCCTTTGTGTGAGAATTTCAAATACTATTTTTTGTACTTTGCTAGTTTGCAGAGAATATGAAAAGCAAAGAGAAAATTCAAAATTTTGAATTGATTAGGTAGATGATTATATTGTAAATAATTAAAATATTCTGAGGGGCTCTAGAAGTATAGTTCATTGGTATATAGTGTGATTGGTATATGTGAGGTTTTATGTTCAATCCCTAGGATACCTCCATCCCAATCTAATCTGTAGGTTTTGTGTAAAGTTGCTAATCATTTGAAAGTTGATAAAACTATACTGGTGTCATATGAGATAAATAGTTAATAACTATTCTTAAAAAATTATATTTTGACTTCTGCATTTACTTTTTGACCAATTCTACATTTTATATATAAGTTTTTAGTGCTTAAAAATTAAGAGAATAATAGGTAAAACATGAAAATCAGTCTGTTCATATGACCAAATTATATTTGTGGTATAGAAACTATGTATGTAAGTTTTTGCTATTTCAGTATTTTAAAAATTAACAACTGAATCCTTCATTTTAATGTAATTTTGTCCTTTTTACTTAATAATTTGGTGTACTTTAAACATACTCAATTCACATCGCTAACAATGCTCATTAATTTGAACATTGTTATGTAACAGTATAAACAGTATATATGAAGCACAAGATCACCAGTTTCTTTTTAAATTTCTCTTCTAGAAAATTAAAAATGCATAAATAGAAACACTTAGCAGATTAGGATATGTACAGGTTATTTAGGATTAATTTTCTTGAACCAATAGTATTGCAGGAAAGAAATATGATAAAAAGACAACAAATGTGAGCCTAAAGTGTTGTTTTCTGTTCGCTTTCTAAGATACAAAGAATCTATTCTAGTGTCTTTTGCCAAATTAATATACATGTAAAGAAATTATAATGTGAAAAATTCATATTTTAAATAGATGATTTTAAAATCTATGTAAAAAATCTGCAGAATATGAAGTTATTGAAGCCTTTTATTCAATTGCTTTTAAGAAATGAAAGTTTAAAAGCAAGGAATGACTAGAGGTTGGCAAACCTGACTTTTTCGTTTTAGAAACCTTCATCGTCTGTATTTTATGATCAGCCAATACAGAGTTTAAGAGTATGACAAGATTACATTAGTTCAGGTAAAGAAGTATAGACAAAAAAAATTTTCATTAAAAAGCAGACCTCAGTCTCCTGAGAATGCAGTAGAAACTAACACCAGAGACTTGCTCTGCATTTTTATTAGGACATTTACTTTCTAAGATGTTCCGTATTGGCCCTTCATTACTTATTTTCTCCCGAAGTATCTCTGCCCCTCCCCCAAATCACTTGAAATGAACACATTATCAAAAACAAATTTACTTTTCTGAAGCTTTTTTTTTTTTTTTTATCTCAAGTACTTAATGCTTTCCTTAAAAAAGTTTGAAATGCCAACTCTGATTTTGCTAGAGGGTAACTGACTAACAAGACACTTGTTTAGCAGTCTGAGTTACTGAAGTAGCTTTCATACCTTCTCCTTTTACCCTTGTGTTTTTGTAGTTTGGACAAATGGTAAATTTGAATAAAATATATCATTTGCATAGAAAGTTATGTAATGATGCCATATAGAGTGTAATGATTTCCGAAAACCTTGTATTTAAAATAACCTGAATTACAATGAGAGATAAACAGAATATTTACCCATCCCTTATGAGCTGCTGCTGATATGTAAATTTATTCTTCTACTTTACACAAATATACTTTTGAGCTGCTGCTTAAACACTTTGAGGTCCTTAGTCAAACAGTTTTAATGATGCCTCCAATATTATGAAAGTGTGACATTTGATGAATGTCTCATATAGTTTTGATATCTGGGCACATGTCAACAAAAAAATTGAGCATTGGTTTGTCATGCAACACCTAGATAATTTATAATTTTACTGTTTATATCCATCTTGACATTTTTTATCTGCCAAAGTCAGGTTTCATTTGGAATCTTAATCTGAGATTTATTTGGTGGATCTGGAAATCATAGCTAGGGTTCCCACAGGAAATGGTCCATCTACCAACAGATTAAATGGCAGTTCTGCAGTTGTTAGGGGAGCTCTGCATTTAACACACATGCATAGTCATTCAGTCAGCACTGTGGAGAAAAATTAAAGTAGTAACCCAGGTTTAGGAACAATGTAGCTAAAAAGTCCCATATTTGCTGAATGACAAAGGGTTATATAGCAGCATTTCATTTTATTATTCGTGCTTGAATTTCTTGTTTGCTTTGTTGAGTCTGCTGACGAATACTAATAAATGCCTGCAACAATCCAGAGGAGAGATGCCTGGCAACAAAGCTATGCAGTGGACCTCCCTGATCTTCTCCAGTTCACAACCTGACCTTTTGAAAAATTGGCTGGGCTAAGCTGCAGAATTTGGGTGTAATGGTTATTGTTAACTCCAGCTTTAGGATTTATTAATTTGTGTGATCAAGACTTACCTATACTTCAAAGTTTCAAAAGACCAAACACAATCATCCATCCATTAGAACTAACATTGTTTCAGTGATTCCAACTTAGTGTCTGACTGGTGATTCTTCTGTTTTGTTTTCTAAATCTAAATATATTCTTAAACAAAATGAATGGCCTGTGTGAGCAAAATCTGTTCTTTCTCTTTACGTGTATTATGGGAAAATTTGTCTTCCATAATGCTTTATGAAATTGTTAAATTCATAGATAATTGGGGTATGTTCACACCTTAACTAAAACTACGTGGTTATTAACCCTATTTTATCTACAGTTGTAGAGATTTATACATAGTTCATTTGTCTTTAGCTACCTTATAGAAGTTACTCTTTTAGGAAAATTTAAGAAAAGCTGAAAAGAGTAGAAATATATTGCTAATGCCAAGTAGCTCATATCACTGGGAAAGAAAAATAATAGAATTTACTGTTTCTATTTAGATAATCAAATTTTAGGGTAGTTTTACAATTATTTCAGCCTAAATAATATTTAAATAGGTCTATAAGTTTTGTAGACTTTATTTTGTGTATTTATAAGTAATTAGCCTAACACTTAGGAGATACCCAATTTTCTGTGCTCATTACCTTAATATGATAAAGGATGTTGAAGTTTAAATTTTTTTTTTTTTTTTTGTCTTTTTGAGACAGGGTCTCACTGTGCAGTTCAGGCTGGCCTTGAGCTCACTTTTGTAGCCCAGGCTGGTCTCGAATTCGCGCTGATCCTCCTGCCTCAGCCTCCCAGTGCTGAGATAAAAGGCGTGCGCCACCACGCCCGGCTAAAATGTTAATCATTATGATAAATTACACAAATATGTGTATGTTTTAAATAGATTTTAGGAAGAAATCTGAATTTTTTTCCAGTAGAATAAATATTGATGTATTCATTATTTCAGACTTCATAAAACAAAAGCTCTTTAAAAAAATTTTGTACCATAACCTCAACTTACATAGTTTTTAAAATAATAAATAACAAAAGCATAGTAACTTCCATGAATAGCCAATGAATAATTTGAAACATTGTACATTGTCCATCGACTGTAATAATCAGGAGTAAAAGAGCATCATTTCTTCTTTGTGCCATTTTTATCTAAACACACTTAGGTAAATCTGTACATATAGGAATGTAAAGGGTGCAGCTTATTTTCTTTAATGTAAAGATCCAAATGAGTAAGTTATGTGATGTTAACAGGTCTTATGATTTTCTGGCTTTATAAACCTTTGTAAAAGCTATTTCAATACCTTGTATCTACATATAGACTCTACTCTGTAATAGGTTTCTAATTTCCCCCAGTATGTGTAATGTATTGTATTAGAACTGTATGAGAACGTTTCCCTATGCTCTCTAATATGGTAACCATTGGCCACATGTGACTGTCAAATGTTTAATATGGCTGGTTCTACCTGAGGTATGCTATAAATATAGTACTAAGAAGTAATGTAATATTTCTCAAAATTATTTTTTATTTTCTGTTGAGATAATATGATGATGCTATTACTGACTAGTTCTTATTTCTTATCTAGTATGCTTACTAGAAAATTTAAAACTATGTAAGTAGCTTGGAAAATGTATCTTGGATAGTGCCAATATCACTGAGACCATTTGCATTTTGCCACCACCTTTTGTTTACTTCTTAAGTATTACTCTTTTTATCTTCTCAGAGCAAATGCATTTTTAAATTTCTTTAACATCCTTCACAGCATGTAACATCTTATCAGTGCCTAATAAGTATTAATATTGTTTTCTCTTTTGAAGTATATTTACTTTCCATATATATTTTAAAATAGTCTTTCTTTTCATTAGTTCATTTAGTTTTAGTGAATTAAAATGTAATATATGTGCTGTGTTTTTGCTCTGTGGGAAGATAAAAATAAAGGTATCTAATAAACTAGAAAGAGAGGCAAACAGATAAAAAGAAAGTGTGAGGCCCCCCTCTATGTAATTATTTTTTATAATGTATCAACCACATGTTAGATATTAATTTGGTGGTGGAATTCAAAAATACATAAAACCAATTGCTGTATACAGAGATAATTTTAAAATATATTAGCACTTTTATGTAAAACATATGAAATGGTCATCAAGTATGCAGACAAATTAAATAATATAGGGTGTTTTTCTCTAATGGCTGTTGAAACCAAGAAACAAAAAGTCCTGAGAGTTAGTGTAGTCTCCAAGTAGCAAGTTTTCATTTTTAAGACAAAAGCCCCCATATATCTAATTTCCTGTTGCTCCAAATTAGATTCTGTGAAGGATAAGAGATTATGATCTACTTGCTATGATCCTAATTGTAATTAGTATCATGTACCAATATAATGAGTGCTAAAATTATGTTACAGAAATGTTATTTAAATTTCCTGTTTTCCTGTGATGAAATTTAGTTCATAGAAATGTAGTTTATTTGAGACTGAATTTTCTTTCAGGATCTTTCATTATGTCAGAATCTCTAAATTTCAGAGCAATATTACTCGTTAGTCTTATAATCCGATACAAACTTTATTGAACTATCACATTGTAACTACAACTTTTAACCTTAACAACCTTCCTGTCTGTTTCTCGTTAATTAGCCTGAATTAGCCTTCTATTTCCCATTTCTGTGTCTCCTGAATAGTTTTATAAGAAAGCATTATAGAATATTAATTTGTCTGAGGATTATCTTCCAAATAGCTGTGAACATTTCTTGAAAAAAATCACATGTCTTAATAACAGTATGGTTGGTTAGAATAGTTGTGCCGACTTTAGCTGTATAACTATATGCTGGCCTCAGATCATCAAATAAATTTGATTAGGAAACATTTTCAATATGTGGAAACCAGAGTAGTAGCCAGAAAAATAAATGTTATTTTTTGCTTTTATTTTTAATATTTGAGAGAAATTAAGTAAATGTACAATTTTGAGTTGAAAGTTGTATGTGATTCTAAGATTGTAATATTTATTTCATGAAATGACAGGAAAACCCAAAATAGATAAACTTTTAGCAAAGCACATTTAAAGGTAACAGCTAATGCTTATTGAGAATGTATATTGTGTTGATACTTCAGCAGATTTCTGTTGTAAAAGACTGTTGCAACAGTCTTTTGAGGTGGATGTTTTATATTATACTTTGAACTCGATAGGAAGTTGATCAGAGTTTAATTTAATGAAGATTGTAGAGCTGTATCATAGTCAGAACTCAAACCCTACAGTTTGTGATGAGAATCTGTATGTCCTGGTTCTCCTGAGAAAGTAAATATGTTCATGTTTATTGTAGCTACAGCCCCTAGATGATCAACTTCTCTTATTCACAGTCATAGTAGTAGTAGTAAACTATGTGTTAGGACAGAAATTTCTCATGTGCTTGTGCTTTTCTATTTTATTTGAAAAGCATTTATAGTATGCATCTATGAGTAAAACAAACCCTCTTCCCTAAAAAGAGATAGAGATATTTGCCAAAAGAAATACAGCATTTTTTACAAACATACAGATAGGTATATAATTAGACAATGATATATTTATGTTGCTTAAAGAATTAAAAGCCATTAATGTTGTCATTATTTTGAAACTAGTATATATTTTTTAGACTTCTTAACCCTTCAAGAAGATGTCTTTTAAGATGTAAGACAACTATAGTAATTCAGTCATCACACCACTTTCAGTGTAAGAGCAATACATATAGTGTTAGTCTGAGAAAGAAAAGCAAGTAAACAGAAGGTTTTTGTACTTTTTAGCTTTATAAAAATCAGAAGACAAGGTTTAAGTAATACCTCCTTTTCCTACCCTGTACTTCCACAAAAGATAAAATTCAAGAAAGTGAGCATTAACATGGGTCAGAAAGCACCATTAGAAAATTGCCCCCATTGTGGTTCATTTTAGATGTAAATGTGCCTAAGGAGCACCTGTAAGAGGTAAGAAATTCATTTATTTGAATGTATTTCCTCCTTCTGTCCTAGTGTCTCTTCTTGTCCCTAAGCTCTCAGGTGGCTGCAATGTTGCTATTCTGAGTAACTCCAAAGGATCCCTAGAGACAATTCTAGTCAACCACTCTGAAGAAACAGCTCTGTAAACACTATTGACCCCCCCATGGGACCATCAAATCGTTTACACAGATACTAGTTGTCACAAACTATTTACAAAGCCAGACAGAACAGAATTTCCCAGCGTCTAAGAGTCTCTGTTTGATTCTGTCTACCTCCTCACTTCTGTAGAATACTTATGAAATGATAATTTTGGTTAGGAAGCATTCTTTCTGAGGTAGCATCAATTTAACTGCTTATAGTACACATTGATGAGTAATTATCTGGAAAAATGAACTTAAAGGAGTCAAAAGCCTTTTCTAGTATGGGAAATGCCATCATGATATTGTTAATTTTTTAGACCAAGTGAATTGAAGATTGGAGACTAGGTTGAGATTGTTGGTAATACTGACAGTTCCAGAAATAAAGCAAAACAGCCAGCCTGTTTCAAGAAAAGAGTGAAAGTCACTAGCAAAATTAATACAAAGTATTCAGAGCGTATAATGCAGCTGGTGAACACACACTATTAATATTAAAATTTCAGAAAATCTTCACTAAATCCACTTGACTTGCCCAGATACATAAACTGTTTCTAGAAATAGCTCTAGGTGGCATTTTAGAGGCTCTGTAGTTCTCTATACTGTCATTTTTTCATAATGTGAGGTACATTTATCTGGCAATGATAGTATTAGACAGTAACAGCAAAAATTGGGGAATACATTTCTTTGACATTGACAAATTTCTATGCCCATTTAAAAGTGTATTCCAGAACAGCAAATATATATATATATATATATATATATATATATATATATATATATATAAAACTTAATGAAGAAGAAAATACTCTGTAATTACATATGGAGAAATGAATTAAATAGTGTTAGTTCAGTCCAAATGATAGAACAGTTTTACAATGACATTGATTAAAAACTGATGTAGATTATTAGTTTTCATTTTAGACGGCGATAGAGAGAGGTCAGTAGAATTTTAGCTTGAAGTGTTCATCGCCATAGAAATAAATTGGAATCGGAAGTGAATGTTTTATTTAAATATTTATCTTTTTAATCAACTAGTATGTGAAGCGGTCTTATAACTTTGATTTTTGTGGCATTATGTTAGCTTATCTGTTTATATTTCCAATTGCATGTCTTTTAAAATTGGTGGGCAGTAACAAGCTCACCTGCAGCTTTTAGTAGCTTCATCTTATCACTTCATACAGATCTTTATCTTGGGCTGAAGAATTTAAAGACAATTACTAAAGACTAAATTCAGTGTTAATAAATGCTACCTTACTTTCTTAGTTGGAGAAGAAACTAATCAGAAATTTAGCTCAGCTTTAAATAAGGGAAAGAATAATTGTCAAAATATAAGATCTTAAAGTTTGTTCTAAAAAGTCAAAGTGCATTGTGCCTGCAACTTACTCTCACTTATTTCAGAAATAAATGTGTATATGTAAATGGAGAGAAACGAATAGTAAAGGAAGTATGCTAAAATATTAGTATTTGAGGGAATGTGGGTGAAGGGTATATAGGAATTTTTAGTGCTTGTTTCACAACTTTGAGAAAGACAATTTCAGAAATAAAAAAGTAAAGAGTAGACTATTAATCTGCCTTCAGGTCTTGTCAGCTTGTCCTTTGATTTCTGTCTTTTTGTAGTTTTCACTTCTGCTATTACTGAGAATTTGTGCATTTGGCTTCCATTCTTCTTGTCACTGTCTTGACTTTTTTTGTGGCTCACTTATTTTAGTGCTTTAGAAGTGTTTCCTCAGTTTCTTCCTCTGCAAATACTTTCTTCCTTGATCTATTTCATGAATGCATTTCTCAAAGAACTACACTGTAGAGTTTGTCCTTACCTGTTACTTGCTTTAGGAATTTTCATTCTCAATTTTGTAATTACAGTAAAAGAAATATCTTTATTTTATTTTCTGAATCTATTCTTCTCTGTGTTGATTCCTATTCCTGTTCTCATATTAGTTTGTCCAACTTTTCTTTAGAAGACTAACTAGCCCTTTTGCAATTCATTTTTTTTTTTTTTTTTTGTCTTTTTTTGAGACAGGGTCTCGCTGTGCAGTTCAGGCTGGCCTTGAGCTCACTTTTGTAGCCCCGGCTGGTCTCGAACTCACACCAATTCTCCTGCCTCAGCCTCCCGAGTGCTGGGATTACAGGTGTGCGCCACCACGCCCGGCGCAATTCATTTTTTACATATTGCTACTTGTCCTTTTTGAAGCAAATTCCTTTGCAAAATCTTCCTAGAGTTTTCAGTTGAGTCTGTTTGACAGTTTACATGCCTTGTAGTTCTGTATTACATTGGATTCAAATCATTATTTTAGTAGGCCACACTCTTTGTATTATATAATCTTTGCTGGAATTGTCTCTTCTTTCACTTATATTTGTCTTTCTTTGTACTCTGCCACATGGCATGTAATATTGTAGAGGTTCCCTGAATGATCAGTAAACTATTAAATAAGAACATTAATTAGAAAGATCAGATTTTCTGTACAAGTAAGTGAGCACTGTTGTATGATAATGTGGTATGGCCGGGAAGAAGAGCATTGAAAGACTTCTAAGAATTTAACGGTAATTTGCTGAAATCCTACTTACCAAAGTAGTTGCTTAAAATAGAATAAAAGACAGAATGGTGGGGTAAATTCATAACTCAATCTTATTTACTCTAAATTCTCAGTAGGAGAGTACAAATGGTCTGCTTTCCAGAAAAGATTCAAATATGTGAAGAACTCTTCAAATTTGGACTCAAGATATTTTACTACTAAGCAAAACTTGAAATATCCAGAAATAGAGCCAAGTCACCTAATATTGATTATTTAAAATATTAACACTTAAAATGTTTTAGACTTAAAATTTGAAAATTATCAGAATTGCTGAGTTTACTTTAACAGTATTTAAAGAGGCTATAATTATTAAGGTCTATAAGGGATCAACAAAGAATCCTCTCATTGGGAAATGTACACACTTATCCTAAGAAGTTGGAGAAGAGAGTCCAGTCACAGGTGAAGTTGTTATGATTTATTAAGGAAACAAGATGACCCAGAAACACTACCAGCCATAGAGTCACCAGCTCCACACCGCTTACTTAGTCCTGAATCTCTAACTCATCTGAAATCATACTTAACATTGCCTGCAATTCATTCCGCCCTCTTACATCTGCATTCCTAGGTCTAGGTCAGTATCTTTCTCCTTTCATGGTTTTATTCCTAAACTTCTGGTATTTATCCCATCGCTGATTTCTGTACTTGCTGTGTACTTACTAACTTCATAACTCTTCTTCCTGTTTAACCTATCCTGGTATTAGAAAGGATTTTTGTTATGAAGTAATGTTATGAAGGATTTGCTTAATATTAATTTATAAAACTCTCTCATTGAGATTTTGAGGTCAGTCCTAGAAGAGCAGGATGGTGAATTAACATCTAAAGCAAAATAAGTAATAATTTTGAAGTGTCAAAACTAGTTTCAGATATATAATTTCTGTTCTTATAAGGATTAAAGAAAATACACTGTTGTAACATGTTTAACCCATGATATGTAGTTGTGATTGTAGATTTTCTGTTCTATTTCATTTTCTGAAAGGGAAATCAAGAGTGCTTTTCCCATGGGATTTCTGAGCTAACTTCGAGTTATCAGTAAGAATTGTATCTGCACTTGATCCTTAAATAGAAACAAAGAATTTATTCAGATTTTTTTAAGATGGTATATTTGCGAATGCATCTATGTCCTTGTATTCAAGAAAAACTTTTCTGCATGACAAACTTCTGATTTTGGAGGTTTAAGAAAATATCACTAAAATGCAAATGGGCTAGGTGTGTTGGCACACATCTATAATCCCAGCACTCCAGAGATTGAGGCAGGACGATCACCATTAATTCAAATCCAATTTAGTGAGTTCAAGGCCAGCCTACCCTGCATAGCAAGGCCCAGTTCTGAAAAAAAAAAAAAAAAAAAGAAGCAGATGATATTCATATGCTTTTAAAGTTTGAAAATTATATATATTGGAATTAACAAAACACTAGTTACAGTTAGTATTTATGCCTGCTGATCTAAAATTTGCTAGTGACAGTGTTTGTTTTATATGTATGTTATGTGATTCTTCCCAAACAAGTATAGATTATTTGAGATAGCTGTTACTTACTAGTTACAGCTTAAAGTCATTTTTGTGAGGTAGCCAGGCACTATAAAGTGGATATCATCATATGTAATATATATCTGATAAAATGACAAAAGTGAATTGTAAATAATTCATTTTATATTATACCCATTTTAACATTATGGAGAAATAATCATAGGTAACATTGATAGATGTGTCAGCCACAAGGCCAGGTCTTTTATATGCATTAATGTAGTTCTCATAAACACCTAGTAAGTATTTTTATTGTACAAATAGGAAATTGACACATGAAAAGACCAAATAATTTGCCCAAGATTGTCCAATCTTCCAGAAAGCTGGAATTCTGACCCAGGCTGTGTGATCTCAGGGTTCCATATATATTGCAGTAACTCATTGTGTCCTATTTTGAGCAATCTTGACGTGAATACAAATAAACCCGTGAGTATATACTAGGATCATTTGGGGAACTTCAAAGATATGGAACAGGCAGTATTCCTAGAACTTTAACTCATTTGTTGTATGGTTTAGTGTGGGCTTTGGGTTTTGAAAAATTCCTTATGTTATTATAGTGTATAGCCAAGGTGTGGACTGCTACCCTAAATGTTTCTTGACCATAAAAATGGAAACTTACTTTGTTCCATTAAAAACAAGACTAGAAGTATAGTATGTTTCTAGCTACAAGAGTAATTCTTTCCACATCGTATTCATTTGATTGAATAATTTTTAATATATATCGTATGTTTTATTTGTTTAAATATAGGTACAGCCCACATTCATATTGAACATGACACTATAGGGAGAAATAAAAGTACGCAGCTAGACGAACAACTGGCTATGAATTTCGAGGGAAGTTTGATTCAGAACTCCAGTGACTTAGTTAATGAAATCACAAATGACAACACTGACCTGCTGGGGCATAGACCAAGGAGCTTTCATGTTGTCAGTCCTGGTGCAGATGCTGAGACTTCTGAGAAATACAAGTGAGTACTGCTGTCGGCCTCAGACGTAGAAAGGAAAATGTAAAGGACGTTTTCCTTTCCTTCTTTCTCTTCGTCTGGTTGTGAGCTAAATTTGGCCTACCATTAATTTATGTGAACATAGGTAATCTGTTAGTATTTTTTCTTATTTCGATGATATTGATGTGTCCAGAAAGTTAACTAGAAAAGTACAGGGTGAGTTTGAAGGAAGGCAGTAAGGTTTCTTTATTGTTTGATACTGTTTTCTGTGACCTTATATTACAACTATGGAAATACTTTAGATTGACTTAAATAGGTTAGTATTCATCAGAGCCAAACACAGGCAGCATTTCTAGGATAAATTAAGCCCAAAAGTATGTTTTGGGTTTGGTTAGCCCCATTTTCCATCTAAATGAATCTGAAAGCTTTACAGAGGACCTTGTACTCCACTATTTGCTTATTATTTCACTTAATTACTTCCCTTTTACACATGCATCATGTCTTTCTCATGAAGGAATTTGAATTTTGAAATACATGTGACTTTTATCTATGAGATTAAGGTATTTTGATAATTAGTCATGTGCTATGAAGCTACAGTTTCAGTTTAAAAACTCAATTATATTCTCAGTCTTGACAGAATCATATTTTATAGGATACTACTTTAGCAGAGGTATTGTATACATTTCTATTTTTATGTGCCCCCAATTTGTTTGGAATATTTACGAATATTATCACATGAGTGAAGTAGATGCTATATTGGTAAGTTCTCCCAAGGTGAATGTTGTGGTATGTTTTAGGTAGCAGTGAAGAAGAGCTCTGTTTTTATGTTTTTTTTAATTAAAAAATTTTTTTTTCTTGTTTCAGAACTTTTGTTTATTTATTTATTTCTGTGGCCAGCTCAGCCTGCCCTCAGGGCAGGGCTGGTGCAGCATGTGGTGCCAGGAATTGAACTTGCAGTCCCTTCAGTCACCCAAGCTTTCCTAAGCAGGCCCTTTAGACCAATGAGCCATCCTGCTGGGCCCCGAGCTCTATGTTTTTATGACCACATGGGGAATACAAATAGTAACCTTGGTCTAATGCCAGATGATGAATTCTCTGGTATATTTGCAACAAGGGATAAATGTTAAGTAGTGTTGCTGTGACCACCCCAGGCCTCAAGACTATATTTCTCTTTGAGACTCCAAGATTTTCCTATGCTCAAAAATTTAATACAGTGCCTTCAAATGCCATCCCTCTTCCTTTCTTTATGCTACTTGTTTACAGATTAATTCTGTTCTCATATAGCATTCCAAATGTTTTAAAAAGCCATTATACTTGCCCTCAAATATCTAAGCAATACATTTTTTTGTTTTGAATAATGGAAATATGATATTTTGATCTAATTGTATAAATTATTCAATTATTGTTCTCATTTTCAGAAAAGCAAGAACTATGATGAGAATCCTAACCAGAGATACAAATTGAAGTAATTATTAGAGCTTATAAAAGCTTTTTTTTTTTCCTGAGTACTGTTTACTGAACTACAGGGGTTACTTACTAAATGCTTCTCATAAACTTGTCACAGTTCATGCATTGGCTTCTCTCTGTGAAATTTATATATATATTTGTGTGTGTGTATGTGTATGTTACCCAGAATACTTTCTTGATATTGAATAAAAAGAATTTAAAATTGGGTATTTTGCATAAATAATTTGATGTTTCTATTTGAAGTATAATATGCATATTACTTATATAAAATCATATATATATATATATATATATATATATATTATTTACTAGTTTTCTTTCTTACAGCATTGTGGACTATAAAAAGAAGGATCTACATTATGAATATATGTTTCCTTATCAAGTTACTTCAGATGTAAATAAAGAGACAGTAGCATTTCTTCTAAAAGAATTGGATATACTCAGAACAAGCAATGAAAAGGTATAATGTAGGAAGTGTGATCATTGTGCAATATTCTTTCATCATTTTGTTTGTTGGCCTACATTATTCAGCTTTTATTGTATGCTTATGCCATTGTTTGCCATCAGAATATACTTCATTCAATTGGATACAAAAATAAATTTCTTTGGTTTCCTCCCTTGCTGATCTGTAATATAATTTATTTATTTATTTATTTATTTAATTGTTATTTATAAAGCTATGGTACCATGGGTACCTACTGCCCAGAAAGGCTCAATCAGATTTTGCTGTTATAAAACTTCAGTATTATGAACAATGAAAAATATTAAGAATTGGTTTTATTTTACTTTTTTAACTTAATTAGTGTCTGTGTCTTATATTGCACCTCTGTAGTACAGTGAATGAAGTTAAATGGTTAAGTATCAAGGCTTGGTGACATTGTCATTTAACTTGATTTATATACTGTTGTATTTTGGTCAATCTCATTTGCCATATTATATTTTTTCCAGTTTTTTTTTTCTACTTACATTCCTCTGAGCCTTAACTAATTTTATTAAATAATGTCTGCTTTCTATACCTTCCTTTTTAACACATCCTCTGTATACCTTTCTCATTTGAATATTTTATTTTTTCTATATTTATTATTCATGTAATAAAATTACATCAATATTAAAAAGAAGTATGACGTTAGGAATGTTGATCATGTATGTAGAAAACAAAAGAAATGAAAAAAGCCCAGGAAGGAATTAACAAAAATTAGGAAGCATGCTGTATGAGGGCATGAAACATTTTCTGTACTTTGAGTTAGCAGTTATTACATGCCAATTATGAATCAGATGCCAGTGCCAATTTAAATGGGATATGATGCAATAACATTGGCCAAAGAAGATTTGTATCAGATATTAAGATGATTATCTTTATTCATTTTGTTTCAAAATATTGGAATTACTAACAAGCTGTAAAATGTGCTGTTATTTTATGAGAATGCCTTCTGATGTTTTGGTTTAAAAGAAAAGAATAGATGAGATTGCTTTTGTAGTGATTTTTACTAATGATATCCAAGTTTGTGTTTATAAATGCCATATCATTAAAATATCCATTGCTTTGTTAAATATTTAGCAACTTCAATTTTTGGATTTGAATTTAATATACTTAGGCAGCTCCATGTACTATTATACAACAGTTATACTAAGGTTCAGGAAAAAACAAATTTTGCTTTGCAATTAATTATATTTGTGCAAAGTGTTTGCCAGATAAAATAACATGTTTTTCAATGTTTTTTTAGCTTCAAGAAAAACTGACTAGAGAAAATAAAAAACAGGAAACATTAAAGCTTAAGCTGGAACTCCAAGAAAAATCAGTGGAAGCTAAAATTGCTGAAAAGGCAGCAGGTAAAGTATTGAGTGTTAACGTAAAGGCTGGAAAATTATAGAGAGGTTTTCATATGATGTGATATGTCTGGGTGCATACTAGCATACTACCTTATTTGCCAAAGGAGGGGTAGCTCCGGTTTTTTTTTTTTTTTTTTTTTTTTTTTTTTTTTTTTTTTTTTTTTTTTTTTTTTTTTTTTTTTTTTTTTTTTTTTTTGGCTGCTTAGAAAATAGGTGGCTTTAACATCCTGGTACTGGTATTAGTGAGAGCTTTACCTGTATTCATACTGATTTGGCCATTAAATGCATTGTTAACACCATGTCAATCCAATCACAAAAAGGTTGTTTGTTTTGTTGGAAGGGCCTGAACAAACAAGGGGAAATAATGATTACCAGTGCCTCTACCTTTCAGCCAGCAGTTCAAATACCACTTATTGTTTTAGCTTGTTGAGAGGAAATACTTCTCCTTTGTATGAAGATAGTCATATATTCATTGCCAATGGAAACCTGCATTTGACTCAAAAAACTGTTTTGTGCATTTAATAAGTTGATATCTCATAATGATAGAGATATTTCTCTGAGATTAAAATGAAAGGTTGCCATAGTTAAATGTTAGAAGTCACTGCCTTAAATATATTCTGGAGTCTGTCTTTTCCCACAGGTCCTCGTAAGGAGAAAATTTTTCAACGTACTTGTGATTTGTCACAGATCTGATCAAGGAATTCTAAAATCTGTGATCTTCATCTTGTAAGCCCCTGTGCCTCTCTCCTTCTCATTGTTTTTGTGCGCCAAGGAAGATGAATTTCATAAAATAATAGACATTAGTATTCAGAAACATTTGAGAGATTATTTAAAATTTACATGTAACTTCTAACAATTTTAAGACATACTGATATGATTAGTTTGAGGCTATCGGTATGCTTTCCAAGCCACTTAAACTGGCTTATGTATGTAGCACATATTGTGAAATAGAAAGAAAATGCTTGCCGGGCGTGGTGGCACATGCCTGTAATCCCAGCACTTGGGAGGCTGAGACAGGAGGATCGGTGAGAGTTCAAGACCAGCCTGGGCTACAAAACTGAGCTCAAGGCCAGCCTGAACTGTACAGTGAGACCCTGTCTCAAAAAAAAGAAAATGTTTAAATGGGGAGGGACCCTAGAGTGGGTGGCAGGGAAAAGGATGGAAGGGGATAGAGACAAAAAAAGAAGAAGGAAAAAATGAACCCAAAGCTGTTTGTTCAAGATAGGGTCTTATTATGCAGTTTAGGCTGGCCTTGAACTCTCTATTTAGCCTAGGGATTCCTCAACCTCCTGATTTCTGAGATTACAGACACATGCCAAAAGGTTTTGTAAATAGAAGGCAACAGAGGTTGAAGGGAGGGTAGGTGAGTGGGAAAAAAAAACATCAAGTTCTGTTCAGGTCCAATTCTCAATGATGAATGTGATCATTAATGTATACCTAAATATACCAATAAACTTAATTAGAAAAACAAAGAATGTACTTTGTTTGAAACTATAGTAACTTTAGATCCATGGTGGCTCTTAAGCTTTTTTATAGTTTGTCATTACATGAAAATATATTTTTATAGTTTATCATTACATAAATATATAATACATTATATATATATATATATATATATATATATATATATATATATATATATCGTCTGAGCTGCATAGTGAGACGCTATACCAAATAGATAAATCAGAAATAAGATTTTTTTTGGTTCTATTTTCACTATTTAGAGTACAGAGCAATAGTAATGTTTAGGTCATTAATATATTTCATGACTGACAATGACCTGAACTCTGAGAGTAAGTGCCTTTCCAGTTCAGGGGTAGGAATGGGTAGAATGGGTAGATCCAAGAGCCTCCCCCACCTTATTCTTCAGTAAGCTATTAAAGGGTTTTGGCTTCAGTTTATTGAGGGCAAGAAGGGCTTCTGGTTCCTCAGTATCTGTTATCCATGATTTTCATTACAGTAAATCAGAATCTCCAATTTTTCAAATGACTTCTGGCTGGAGAAAATAAATCCAGACTGACTTTTTAGCTAGATGACTATTACAAAGTATCCTCCATGAGTTGGCAAAATATTCAGAGTGACTGGTGGAGCAAAGATCTTTTCATATGTTCCCAGTTGTTATACAGTACATACAGGCTGGTAAGTGTCAGGCCAGCTAGACCCCCTCGTGCGACTCCTCAAAGCCCGCCTATACATTTATATAACATGCTCGTCATGGTTCCAGCTGTCACTGTGTTCAGGTCATCTTCTGCACCTCATGTTTTCTCAGTGATAACACCAAATGCACTACAGAGCAAAGCCAGAGAACCTAGACTATTGGCCCATAGTGCCCCTTGCCTAGTCACTACATTCAAAATCTTGGTTTGGACCAGGCCATGTTCTGGGCTTCTTTCAATCCTAGCCAAAGACCTTCATTGCTCCAAATGCAGCCCCAGTCATGCAACATCCTCCAGTGGTAAAGAAGGCCAGTTCAAATCTACCCCGGTTTTTATTAGCTCTGGTCAGTAAAATAAATTAATCGTTATCCTGCACGAGATATCTTGGATCCACATTTAAATAAGGAGACAAAGCGTTCATGCCAGTTAGCGGGACTCTGGCCAAATCTACCTGCGAGTAACCAGCTCCACCGGCTCCAAAAACATCAGCCAAGCCCCCCGTGGTTTTGTTGCTACTGCCCCCACCGCCCTCCATGGTGTCACAGCAAACTTTTGTCCATCTGCCACCGGGACCTCAGGCCGAGGTACACAGCTTGGCCGTTGTGCCAAGGTCGCGGAGAAACCCCGTTATTTCTGCCTCCTTCACACACTGACCTTCCAAGCGCCAGCGGCCGTCAGGCACGGCACTTCAGCTTTGAGAAATAAGAATTCTTAAATAAGCTTAACTTTCTGTTGTTGTTTTTACTGGTGAAGTGAATTTAGGACCTTATACTTTCCAGGAAGGTGCTTATGACACTGAGCTCTCTCTCTGGCTCCTTATCTTCTTGATCAGCACAAAGTGCATTCAAAAGGCAAACACGGGGCCACCTAGATAACTCAATGGTCTAAGTGCCTACATAGGCAAATGCAATGACCCAGGGTCTATCCCTGGTACCACAACCTTGCCGGCCCTGCCCTAAGCACGTGGAGCCCACCACCAAGCCCTGGTGTGATGTTGCATGCCTGGAATGCCACTGCTGAGGAGGCTAAAACAGGAGGATCACTGCTAGTCCAAGCTGTGTAATAAGACTCTGTACCAGATACATAAAATTAAAAAAAGCAAGCACATCAACAAAAACAACTATGTCTATTGTAATAAGAACAGTATATGCCAATTCTTTTTTTATTTTTGTCTTTTTGAGACAGGGTCTCGCTATGCAGTTGAGGCTGGCCTTGAGTTCACTTTTGTAGCCCAGGGTGGTCTTGAACTTGCACCAATCTGCCTGCCTCAGCCTCCTGAGTGGTGGGATTAAAGGCATGCGCCACCATGCCCAGCTGCCAATTTTTACATGTCATGTATTTTTGGTTTGTCATAATATGAAAGAACAAATAATTTCAGCGTGGTTTTTTATCACTGTTTCTTTAGTCAGGAAGTATACTTGGTGTAATATATTATGCATGTGCATGCATCTCGTTTGGTAGTATTCCGAACAAAACATAAATGCTTAAAAATCAAACTATTGGGGCCAGGAAGATGGCTTGGTGGTCTAAGTCTGCCTAGCAAGCACAAGGACCTAGGTTTCATCCCTGGTACCAGATGCCATGCAGGCTCCATGCTGAACTGGCCACCGAAGCTGGACATGGTGGTGCACACCTGTAATCCCAGAGATGGGGAGAGTGAGCCAGGAGGATAACTAGGAGTCTGAGCTGCATGGCAAGATGCTATACCAAATAAAAAAGATTTTAAAAATCAAATTATTCCACAAAAAAGTTATAGATGAACATTGAAAATGGGAAATAAGATACAAAAATATATATCTACAAATTTTGAAATGTTGATTACAATATGAAGTAATCTAAGGCAATATCTAAATGGAAAGTTGGATGCAAATATGTCTGTAGATTTTTAAATGCTAATTAACATATGAAGTAGTCTACTAAAATATCTGCTTTTCTATATAAATACAAAGGTTTTATATAAGGGTATTATTCATTACCCCTATGGTAAGATAATTAACTGAACAGTAAGAGAATTGTTAAATTATGGCACATTTATACTGTAAAACATTGTGTAATTCTTAAAATATTTCTGAAGAATAGTTAATAAGCATAAACTAAGCTCAATGTTAAATAAAAAAGCAGAGGGAACCTATTTATGATTTAATTCTGTTAAAAGTATATTTACACGTGCATATTACAGAAAAGAGAAAATTTTGTTAGTTTTTAAATGGAACTATTAATGTTTTGGTGAATAGTTTCTACCCTTTCCAGGATTTTACAAAAAACATGTACTAAATTTATTTTTTGAAAAGCAAAAAGTATTTTCAACAGATTTTTTGAAATTTTTTAAAAAATGACTTTATGCTGATCTTAAAGTAGTTCTTATGATAGGGCTAAGACTTAAAGATCATATAAAGCAGAATTTGATGAAAACCACATGGTGACTGTGGCCCAGTTTTGCCATTTTACCCATGCTGTTTTCCTACTCTTTCAGATTTCCTTTGTATTTATTTTTATGTCTCTATGTGTATCATGTAACTTATGTATGTATTAGTCCTTCTTGTTTTATCAGATCATTGTATAATTTATAGAATATGGTGCCATGCAAACCACATATAACAACATGTGTCCAGTTCACTGGTAGTTTGTAGCAATGGGCAAGATGGGAAGCCTTGGAGCCATATTGACCCGGGTTCAGATCACAGCCTTAACATTTATCATTGACTGCATTCCTGAGCTTCTTAGTTACTTAGATTTTTCAAGCTTGCTTTTTCACATGTACAATGTGAATATTAATTAATTTACCAGATTATTTTAAGGATTAGGTATAACGTATGACCGCCATGACATATAACTAGTATTCAATAAGTTATAGCTTTACTATAATTGTATTCTACTTTGCTTTATCTTCGAAAAATTCTGTTTTGGTGGCATTATAGGTAAAGTCATGAGAAGATGTTTCAATCTTTAGTTTTCAATTAAAAATAGCTTACCACGAATAGATTTTAAAAGGGGACTATACTCAAAAATGGATGAAAACAATGGGGAAAAATATATGTATATATATATATATATATATATTTGCATATTTATTTTATTTATTTATTTTTTTTTTTGGCTTTTTGAGACAGGGTCTCACTGTGCAGTTCAGGCTGGCTTTGAGCTCACTTTTGTAGTCCAGGCTGGTCTCGAACTCGCAACGATCCTCCTGCCTCAGCCTCCCAAGTGCTGGGATTACAGGCATGAGCCACCACGCCCGGCTTATATTTGCATATTTAATAGCACTAGTACATTTTACTAAAATGTGAATACAAAATTAAATACAAAAGGCTTGGGCTTATATGTCTGTGGCAAAATGTTCTTAGCAAGGAGTGTGTCTTTATTATAATTTATAAATTTTCTTTGCCTGTTGCTTTTGGCAGAATGCAAATGGTGCTATTCTGTGTTATGAGATTTTTAAGCTCAGCTGTGACTTCTGTGAGGTCAGATCTCAGGGGATCGATCTTTGCCTTATCATACATCATTTTGTTGTCATCATTGATTCTATTTATTAGATGCTTAATTATTTCATAATACAGTACTAACTTTGCAAATCTAACAAACAATTATTGAGGGTCTGTGATATATTTGATAGTATATTAGGCACTGAATACAAATCAGCAAATAAGGGTTTCTGACTTCAAGTATCTCTTTTTGCTGCAGTTGTTCTTAATTATAATACACCATACAGGTGTAGGTAGCAATCGCATGCTCTGCCTTTGAATTCAGACTTTTCTTCTGATCGTTTTGCCATTCATGCTGTGTAATAGCTGACAGCTTTATCAAGCCTTCTTTAAAACCTTTTACTAGTAGCTGTGGTGTTAAAGTGAAATAATGTTTATGACAAGCTTAACCTGTGGTTACTCAATAAATGGTCATTATACTAATAAATATTAATTATTATTTCCTGCTTTGTTTTCTCAAGACTCCTTTGTCTAATGGGCACAATTCAAAGTGTTCTAATAGTTTTGTAGCTATGAAAATAACTACCTGATGCTAATTAAGTGTAAATACTGTGCTCCATAGTTATTTATAGCTATAGCTTTGTCTCACAATAATAGGCTTTTTTTTTATTTATAAGTAACTTTTTGGTTGTCTTTTGACCCCCGGATCTTGCTGTAATTTAAGCTGGCCTTGTACTCACTATGCAGCCCAGGCAGGCCTCAAACTCAGTGATTTTTCTGCCTCAGGCTTCTGCATGCTGGGACTACAGACATACACCACCACACCCAGTGAAAGTAACTTATAAGCCATTTTATTATTTTGAATTTTGGTTTTCTGTTTTATCTGATTTTCATATTTAAACTTATGTAGAAAGTTTTAAAAATTAAAAAAATGTGTACACAGAAAGAAATAAAGGGAGAATATAATAACTGGATCTTAGTTTTTGGAAAAACTGAAAGACTAGCTGTTCTTCCCTGTTTGTTAATATTGGAAAACATTTCTTTCCTTGTAGCTGTGCAAGACTTTTTACTGTGTTTTGACTCATTAAATTATGTGCATAGGTGATATACTTTAACAGTTGTTAGCATGTGTGGCTATTAAAAACTAAGGGATAATTTGAAGAAATATAGCAAAAAACACTTGAATATTTGTAGTAAGGTAAATATTTTTCTCATCTAAAAGCAATTAAACTGTAAATATTTCAGAATGTATTTTAATTCAATTGAGTTTAACAATAAGAGAATATTATATGTCCTGACTTGCATCTGTTTATTTGCTTTTTTTTTTTTTGTAGTACTGTTTATAACTTGTAAAAATACCCTGTCCATTTAAACCTTTTTGTTTTCTTAAATAGTCTTAATAAGCATTGTGTAATGTTTATTATCTGTTTAATTTTTATAGACAATGTACAGTAATGTTTAAATTTTATATAAAGTATTTATTTAGCTTTTCTCATGTTATTTTTGTGACATTTAAAATATTTATATATCTTCAAGGTCTTTATTTTTCTATTTCTTAAAAGCTCACATTAAACCTTCTGCTTTATATGTTAGTTATTTTTCTTTCTTGCATGTCATCCATTAAAGATTAGCTGTGGAAGGTTGGAGCATGGAGAGATTATGAATGACAGAACAACTCCTGTAGAATAATAATCAGTTTTTGGTATTTAATGCTGTTTGACTTTTGCAGACACATTTCTTATTAACCTTTGGTACAAAGAGAAATCCAGGTTCCTGATATCTCATGGAGAAGATGAATTTAAGATCCTCTTCCAATTAAACTGAAATAAAGCCAATATTGGGTTTTAGCCAAAAGAACTCCTTAGTTGCTAAGCCTTGTGTTTATAAATTGTCTGTCCATCTATTTGTCTATATGTCTGTCTATCTACTTATTGTATTGCATTTTAACATTAAATTCAATGACAAAATAATTTACATAGCTTTGCTGAAACTGACAGTGTTAGCATACAAACTGACTTTTTATCCTTAAACATTTCTTTCTATGTATCCAAATGTAGATTGAGTCTATGTAAATAATAAAATATATTTTCAGTTCTTCCTTATTATTACAAGATGTTGATTTATTTTAGTAGGGAAGAAAAGACTGTCCAGAGGACCCCTGAAGTTAACAACTGCAATTTGTCTACTGAGTTAAAGTTTAAATTATGTTAAATATACAGATAGATGTTTAACCCACCATTATAGCAAATATATAAGGACAGTCCAACTAATTAAAATGAAAGAATAAAAATTGCCAATAAAAGAAAATGTTCAAAAATTGTTACTTTATATCGTAGCTCCAGTGATATTAGTTAATAATGAATAGAAGAAACGTTAATTAGCCCTATACATAAAAAACATAGAAAATAGATATATTACAATCTCATTTTTCTTTGTATATAATGGTGAGCGTGAATAAAATGTGATAGCATTTCCTTTAATGCTTTAGTGACTTACTAGCATTAAATTATGGTGGAGCATTAAATATGTAGGCACACTTACTTTTTAATTTGTAATAAGTATTTCTAGAATATGACCAATAGTTTCAGATAAGAACAGAGGCCGAGGACTGTGTAGTAAAGCAGATAAAATAGTATTAGAATGTTGACTCTGTTACTATCTTTGGCTTCAGAATTCTGTGAATCAGGATGAATTTTGAAAAGTATCTGGCCAAATAATGTGAGAATAGGATGTAGTCAAATTTTTATGACTTCTTCCCAAGAAACATTAATGCTTTTTTTTTTTTTTTCCTGAAAAGCAAAGATTGAGTGGACAATGAATTTATTTGCAAGAATAACTAAAAGTGGGAAATATTTTATATTATTAAGCATACTGGAGTTTAGAATTGTATCAAACATTTAAAAATGTATATAATTAGTGTATTTTACCTGTAAAAACAATAACAGAGGGTGAAGACTTTTCACATGTGTGATTAAGGATTTGAAACAAGAAATCATGTTGGAAAAAATGTTAGGCAGCATTTATATTTCACAAAATTTTAACACCGGTAATTGTTAAAATCTAATATAGCTTGTAAAACATATTTATTAACATTATATATATATATATATATATATATATATTTTTTTTTTGTCTTTTTGAGACAGGGTCTCGCTATGCAGTTGAGGCTGGCCTTGAGCTCACTTTTGTAGCCCAGGCTGGTCTCGAACTCGCACCAATCCTCCTGCCTCAGCCTCCTGAGTGCTGGGATTACAGGCGTGAGCCACCACGCCCAGCCCTATTAACATTATATTTAAAAAAACAAGATTTGACAGTAACTTTAATACTTCAGGAACAATATCAGTATATTAAAACTAATATAAATATATCTCTTAATGTTGATTATGAACATAGTATAGAATGTGATTTTCTATTATCCTCGAGTTATCTGTAGTAAAGAAGTACATATATATATATATATATATATATAGATAGATAGATAGATAGGTATATATATATATATACACATAGATAGGTATATATATATATATATACATAGATAGGTATATATATATATATATATATATATATATATATATATATAATCTGAAAATACAACTTTTTAAGTTAATGTTTTACAGCTTTTCTGCTTTAACTTGTAAAAGTTCATATAATTTCCTGATGTTTAAGAGTTTCTATATTGTGAGTGTAAATTAAAAAACTTCACAAAATTTGACCAGATATTTGTGTACAATTTTAATGTAGTCATGTATACTTTTAAGAGTTTTTCTAATTAAATCTGCTTATGCATAAATATTTGTGCACAGAAATGTTCATTACAGTGTCATTTATACAGTAAATTGTAGGGGAGAGTGTACAATCCAATAGTATGAACAACTTAGTTGTATAAAATGTGTTCTCTTCAAATGATAAAATTCCATGCACTATTTCATATTTTTAAAAGAATACTACAGTATATGTGAACACTCCTATTTATTTTTATTGCACAGAAACTTAAAACTACGAAATATTAGTAACCACCAATTTTTTATGAGACTATATTCCTTTTGAATAAAAAATTACTGGCATAATTTTATGAAATGTTGAAAATCAAATCCAGTTTTAGAAAAAAACAATTTTTGTATAAAAGAAGGCCTGGACTAATAAGCAAGCATTATCATTAAAACAGAAACATCAGAATACCTTAAGTAAATGTTAGACTTTTGCTCATGTAGTTTGTATTTTTGCTTATTAGTTTGTATTTAAAAATTCCCAGTAATTGGTATATGCAAAGAAAGAGGTTACAATTTTAAAAATATTAAAAGACTAGTTTTGTGTGTGTACTTTTGGAATATATATGTAGTAATTTCACCAAACACTAATTATTTATTAAGGATGCATTTGGCATCATCATAATATGGCCCAGAATGCTATCTATGCCTCATGTGAAGCTATAATAGCAGATATTCATGGAAACTGAAATTCTTCAATATTTAGTAAAAGATTGTCTTCTATTTTATTAATTTTAATAAGAAAGAAAGCAATGACAGTTTCAAAATAGGTTAGTAGGACAGTTGAAATAAACATTGCATATTGTTGTCATCATAGTACTTACTCAGATTACAAGTTCCAGACATGATATTGCTGTCTAAACATTCTTAGTACAAGTCTTTCTTCTTACAAATATCTATCCTATTTTTTCACTACAAAATGGGCCCTCATTTATATCCCTTTTTTTTATTTGTTTTGTGAGAGATGGGTGTTCCATTGCCATGCAAATATTTGAGATGCATGAGTTCATCAAAATAACAATATAATCCAGTAGTCCATAATAGCAGCGGGTTATCATCACAACTGGCAATGTCAGAAGTTGTTGACTTGACAGCAACAACTTGTACAGCTCAGCATATTAATATATCTACTTTTTATACCTGTGGTTATACTTTTCTGTTGGATGGCTAAGACCAAAATAAAGCAAGATCTATATAACAAAAATGTAACTTTTGTATAAGACAAGTTCAGTCACATCCACGCAGGATTTACCCTGAAACCATGAAGAGCAGTTTGTAGATCTTTTATCAGTGCCGGCCATCTGGATGAGTCATGGCCATTGCTTGACCAATTTGCTCTCTGTGAAAGCCTGGCAGACTGTTTTCTCTCTAGGTGACTCTCCTTAGGCACACTATACAATGTTGATCACTTTCTTTTGTGGCCTCATAATCTCCTTGAACAAAAAATTTGGGTCACCACTGAGTTACAGGATGTTACAGTACAGGTTCTCTTATGTCCTGAGTCCTTGAAGGTTTAGAGCCAAAGTATTGGCTATCCTTGTAGCCCTTCTTTTTCTCTAACAACAAAGAGGGAGCAAGGAGAAAAGTTAGGGAACATGGCAGGGGCAAAACCATACATTTATATGCACAAGATGGTTAAAACAATGGTCCTAAGTATCTCTGCCAGATTTTTTCAAATAGCAGTTAATTGGTAGAATTCTCACCCTGACATTATATGTGCTGGTATCTGTGAACTAAGGAACTAAGGAACTAGTGTAATATTAAAACCATGTTTGTAGTACCTACCATTCTCATCTTCTAAATGGATACTGCCACTAATGTCATATCAGTTAGTTATTACTATACTCTCATCTGAAGTAAATGTTAAAAAAAAAACTAATGAAAGAGACAAGAAAAAAATTGCCATGTGATTGTCCTGCTACAATTTTGTATATGGTTAGATTTCTAAATTTCTATGTAAAAATGTGTAATTTTTTTTCACATTCCATATGGATTTAAAGTTTAGAATATTAGTGATTATTGGAAATTATCCGTTCTGTGTTATATCTAAAGTGTTTTATATTCAGAAAGATAGTGATGTTAAGCTCAAGTGCCTATCTTATAGGGTAATGATATCATTAAGCTTTTCTTCGGGATGGTTAAGAACTTAAGTTTGCGGATCAAAAGACTGTCTCTTACCAAACTATTGTCTACATTATTATGTTGTATATAAATTAGGAAAATAAATTGTTAGTTTTTATTGGATATGTTCAAATCCAGTTTCCCTCCTTCAGTTTTATATTTGCATAACTGCCATGAGGATGTTAACAAATGGATTATTTCTCCTGAAAAATGTCTATGTTTCAAATTATGTTACCTAAAGAATCATGATCCAGGGTTTAAGCTAGAATAGTTTCCCACACACTGCTCACTTGTACTGTATTTTTAAAGTAGTTTGCGAAGTATAGACTATGGGTTTGTCAATAGTCGTGGGTTCTACTAAGAAAATATGTACTCTGCTTTGACTCAATAAACTCATACTTAGTATGGTTCAGCTTCTTCATATTTACTCTTTTCCATTTTAGAAAACAATTAGCTTACTAAAAAAAATTGAGTATTTAGTGATAGGGGGGCAGGGGTGATCTCTGAATCTTTCTCATTTGACTAAGAATTACAGGATATTTGATAACCATATTTAAGAATGGAGATATCCAAATATTATTGTAAACACCCAATGATTTGTTTTACCTACAATATAAGTATTTTACTTGGTTGGCTTACATAGTAGCTAATAATATTTGTTAATGTAATTTAACTGCTGTGAACCTTTACTGAACAAATATTGAAATTTATTCAAGTCAAAGAAAGAGAATCTCTAATGACTTTTGTTAAAGCTTCTATTTAATAGTTAAGGAGAAAAGTTTGTATGACATACGAGATGCAATTAACAGTAGATTTTACATTTAATAAAAAGAAAGAAGCATGCGTATTTGCTTTATTCATTCCATCAAAATTTGCATTAGAGCTGTGGGTGTTTAATGAGCAAATTCCAACTAAAATGCTATATTGATTTTCTAGTGAACTTTGTAATAGTCACCTACCTTGGAAAAGCTCAGTGTTTACAGTTAAGTTTTCTTTACAAAAAGTGTTTGAGGGTTGCGTATTGATCCTTTAAAAGTACTAGATTGTAGGAACAATAAAAATTTTCATAATCATATTTCATATGTATTAGATATTAAAAATTGCCATTAAGTAATACATTAATTTTGATTTTTACGTATAGTTCACATAGATTTTCCATGTGTTGTTTTCAGATTTAACTTGAAATAATCAAATGATAATATCTTTATAATTCATTTATAGGTCTTTGAATTTTAAACAGCATTACAAAAGGAAAACAATTTTTTCTTGGTTATAAAGGACAAATAACTACTTCATATGAAGCAATTTTTACCTTTAAGGGTATAAATAACTAGATTTACTATTAAAGCTCTGAGTATTTCTAGCTCTATACCTTTTCCCAAATGCTACTGTATATAAAAAAAAGAACTTGAACTATTATATTCATATATCTAGTCATGCCTTCTAGAAACAGTGGGGAACTTGTTGACATTTGAAATTTAATAATTAATATTATTCCTATTATGTGCTAGAATATTTGGAGTGTTATATTATTAATTTGCAATTATTATTTTACATCCTCTTTGGCATATAACACAAGATTTTTATAATGTAAACATTCAAAAGTTCAAGTCATCGGGGCCCGGCAGGATGGCTCAGTGGTCTAAAGCGTCTGCTTAGGAAAGCTTTGGCAGCTGCAGGGACCGCGGTTCAATTCCTGGCATCACATGATGTGCCAGCCCTGCCCTCAGGGCAGGATGAGCCAGCCATGAAAATAAATAAATAAACAAACAAAAGTTCTGAAACAAACAAACAAAAAAATTTCAAGTCATGATATTTTAACTTTTATGTAATTGTGATATACAGTATATTGTAAACTCTGATTATTATTCCTCTTTCAGTCTACTTATAATTATTGCCTGGCAATGAAGGCTAAAACAGAAGGGAGTTTGGAACTGATTTTTTTTTTTCATGGAGAAATTAACCTAATGACATCCATAAGTCTACAGATTATGTGACAATACATCTAAAAATTGAAATTTTTCTGTTTAGGATGTTAAAAGTAAGGCTAGAATTGAAGTGACATTCTAGTACCTGAAAAGTACCCACAGTTATATAACGTTGATTTTAAATACCTGAACTTCAATTAAAAGAATTTCATAAATTTAAATAAAAATGGTTACTGAACTTCAGTACCTCAGGATATCAACCCAAATCCATAATCTTCTCTATATTACACTGCTTTCTATCTTGTACAAAATGTATGCTCTTCCTGGAAGAAGGCTATGTAGAATTAAAAGGAAAAAGCAATATTCTTTTTTGTGTGCTACATTCTAGGTAGAAATGTCTTTCAAAATAGCAGTGATTAATTGATACATGGTAGTAGAATAGACATCCATATAATAATAATTTGGACTGTAAAGAAGTATGAAAGTCATGTTATGAAATACTATTTTTTCTAAATGTTGCATTCATAACAGTCTCCTAAGTAAACTTATTTGTATAATTAGGACTATCTCATTTTATGCATTATCTAGCTAATGCAAGCATAATTTGTCTTTAGTTTATCCATTTATTTCCTAATAAAAATTTGGTTATTTCTAGATTGTGCTTATTATAAATAAATATGCCTTGAATATTTTTATGTTTCTTTGTATTTTTGTTACTTTTTGTGTTTCTTTTTATAGACATGCTTTATTTATTTGTTTGTTTATTTATTGTGGTAAACAACCTCAGTATGGAAAATAGCTTAATTTTATGGTAAGACTATATTTAACTTTTTGAAGGAAATGGATACACTGTTGTTACTCCATCTTATGTTTTTATCAGCAGTATATGAAATTTTAGTTTTTATTTTCATCAGCGTTTATATGTTCAGTCTCTAATTTTAGTCATTAAAGTAAGTATCTAGTGGTTATCTCATTTTAGCTTTAATTCTTATTTTTGTAGTGACTGAAAATGCTGAGCATTTGTTTATGTGATCATTTCCCATCTGTATATTGGCTTTGATATTGTGTAGCTTTGAATCTTTTGTCTATTTTTAATTTTCCTGTTTATTATTGAGGTGGAGAATTTTAAAAATTCCTGTCTGGATATACATTTTCAAATTAGATATATAGTATCCAATCATTTTTCCAATTTAATAGTTTTTCTTACAGTATTTTTTTATTTTTTATTTTTTTTATTTTTTTTTATTTATTATTTTTTTTTTTTGGCTTTTTGAGACAGGGTCTCACTGTGCAGTTCAGGCTGGCTTTGAGCTCACTTTTGTAGCCCAGGCTGGTCTCGAACTCGCAGCAGTCCTCCTGCCTCAGCCTCCCAAGTGCTGGGATTACAGGCGTGAGCCACCACGCCCGGCATACAGTATTTTTTTAGAATAGCAGAAATTTTTAGTTAAATTACACTGGAGTCCAATTAATTATTTTTTAATTGATGTTACAGTTAAGATCTGTGGTTTAATTGTAATGTCCCAGAGGTTTTCTCCTGTATTTATTTTCTTTTTCTTTTTTTTTTTTTTTTTGTCTTTTTGAGACAGGGTCTCGCTATGCAGCTCAGGCTGGCCTTGAGCTCACTTTTGTAGCCCAGGCTGGTCTTGAACTCGCACCGATCCTCCTGCCTCAGCCTCCCAAGTGCTGGGATTACAGGTGTACGCCACCACGCCCGGCATCCTGTATTTACTTTCAAAAGTTTATAGTTTTAAATTTTACATTTGGGTTTCAAACAATACAGCATCAAAGAAAACATTACCAATTTCACAAACCAAAAAGGAAAATCATTTGATGCAGAAAAGCATTTGAAAAAAAATTCTAGCAATTTCAGTGAGCTTTCTTTAATTTTATTGGCTTGTGTTCTTTATTATTTTCTCTCTGCTTGACTTGGATTTTTAATTTTTTTTTATCTTTTTGGATGTGAACCTAAATGATAACTTGAAAGCTTTTATACATGCATTTAATAGTGGAAATTTCTCTCATGCTGCATTAGCATTCACATATTTTGATGCATTTTCATTTTTTGTCATTTCAATTTATTTTCTAATTTTTCTGGGGCCTTTGATTCATGTATCAGTTACAAATATGTTATTTAAACCTGTATGCTTGGGAATTTTTTTCTTGTATTTTTATTAGTAGATGTACGCTATATACAATGTTTACATTCCTTTGCTGTTCTTTGAATTTTTGATTTTTATTGTAATTCCAATATGGCCAGAAAACATCCTTCATATGATTTCAAGTTTTGTAAATTTTTAAGGCTTAATTTATCAATTGGTGTCTTTTATTGTTTCACACAGATTTGAAAAGAATGCATCATATGGTTGCTGGGTGAAGTGTTTAATAACTGTTACTATTTCTCTTGCTTGATCCTGGTGTTTATTTCTTCTGTATTTTTGCTTATTTTTTGTTTACTTCATCTAGTAGAGTGCATATTGAAATGTCCCACCATAATTAAGAATCTGTTTTACTCTTTTTGTTTGTTTTGTGTATTCAAATACATCTACGATTTTTATATTTTTATATCATTAGTATCATTCTGTTCCTCTTAGTTCTTTTCACTCTATAGTGTACTTTGGGGCTGGAAAGATGGTTCAGTGGTCTAAAGTGCCTGCTTAGGCAAGCTTAGGAAACTGCAGGGACCGTGGTTCAATCCCCAGCATCACATGCTGTGCCAGTCACACCCCCAGCGCAGACAGGCTAAAGTAACCTTGCCAACTTTATTTTTACTTAGTGGTTTGTTATCTTTTGTCTTTTTAATTTCCTTGTGTTGTTATATTTGAAGTATTGAATTCTTAGCCTGGGAAGATAGCTCAGTGGCATAAGTGTCTGGGAAGTGTAAGGTTTCTAGTTTTATCCCCAGTATTGCAAAAAAAAAAAGAATTGAATTTTTTTTTTTTCTCTTGTATTTTAGGTATTTTCCTTTTTATACCCTACAGGGTATTCAGGGTCTCACTACTGTATCGGACTCGTAGTGATCCATGTGTTTACAGCCTCTCAAGAGCTGGGATTTCAGGAACGTGCCAATATGTTCAGACTCAATTGCCATCTCTGCATGCCCCAGAGGCAGGGCCAGCATGGCAGGCCTAGGGATTGAACCCCCAGCCCCTGTGCCTGCTTGCCGGGGATTTAATCTGCTGAGCTATTTGGACAACCCTTGAATTCTTGACCTAAGAAGTGAGTTTCTTGATTATGTATAATTGGTCATCTTTTAAAAATCCAGTCTCATCTTTGTCTTCAGTTCGTGTGCTTCTGTGGCATATTTGAGTTCAGGGCCATCATTTTATTATTTGTTTTTCCCTCCCCCACTCTCCCCCTTGTTTTTTCATTCCTCTGTTTTTTCCCCACCTGTCATCTTTTGTATTATATTAATCTGTTTTAGATTCCAGTTGAAAATTTTCTATTTGATTAATGTCTACTTATATTTTAGTAACTGGTGTTTGTTATAAAATATAATCAATTCTTACTACTCATAGCTTCTATATTTATTTAGAACAAATACTTTACTTTTCAGTTGATACATAGAAAAGTTTAATGTTTGGCCTCTTTCATATATCACATTCGTGTATGCTGAAACCTAACAATACTAATGTGTTGCTCTCAACTATTTTGTTGGTACTGAGCCTAGTTTACTGTATTTACGGAAATATTTGCCATTTCTTTGATTTTCCCTCATTTCTGACGTTCAGTGTGTCCTATTATCATTTTCCTTCATTCAAAAGAGCTGTCTTTTATCAGTGTTTTTAGGTTAGGTCTGGTGTCCATGGATTCTCTTACTTTTTCTTTGCATAAGAGTTATTCTGTTCCTCTCTCTCTCTCTCTCTCTCTCTCTCTCTCTCTCTCTCTCTCTCTCTCTCTCTCTCTCTCTCTCTCTTTCTCTCTTTCTCTCATTCTCTATCTCTCTGTCTATTTTCATTGCTGAGCAGTGTTTTACAAGATGTAGAATATCAAGTTGACAGTTCCTTAAACTGTCCTTTATGTTCCGTAAAAATGTTTTTCCATTTCTATGAGACCTCTGTGGATTCTATGGGAAACCTGAAGTTATTTGAATTGTCATAGTTATTGACATCCTGTGCTTTCAAAGATTTGTCTTTGTCTTTAATTTTATCATTGTTTGAGTGGGTTTTTTGAATTAATCTTACTTGGGATGCATTTAAGTGCTTCTATCTGTATGTTTTTTAGTCTTTTTCAAATTGGGAACTTTTCAGCCCTTATTTCATTTTATTTTTCTTTTAACCTCTCCACTCCTCTATTGCAGAGAGTGTATGACCTTTGCTGTCATATATCTCTGAGGCCCTACTCATTTTCCAATCTCTTCCCTCAGTGATTCAGATCAAATACTTTTTATTGATTTACCTCAAGTTCATTGGCTTTTTAAATTTCCACTATGCTATTTAGGTCATCCAATAGGTTTTTGATTTTGATTTTTTTTAATTATAAAATTTGCTTGGGGGTTGGCCAGATAGCTCAGCAGCCTAAAGTGCTTGCCTAGGCAGAGCACAGTGGCCGGAGTTCGATCCCCCACATGCCATGCTGGCCCCACCCTGGGGCATGGTGAGATGGCCATTGAGACTGAGTATGGTGGCATATGCCTGTATTCCCAGTGCTTGGGAGGCTGAAAACAGGAGGATCAGTATGAGTCCAATAAGTGTAGTGAGACCCCGAATACCCTGTACTAAATACATAAAAATAAACAAAAATTTGCTTGGTTTTGCAACTCATAATACTCTAGGTTTTTTTTTTATTTATTTATTTGTTGGGAAGGGTCTATAGGGTGTTCAGGGTCTCACTACTAGGTCGGACTCGTAGTGAATCCACCTGTTCACAGCCTGCCAAGAGCTGGGATTACAAGCCTGCACCACCACGTCCAGTCTCAATTGCTATTTTAGCATGCCCCAGGGGCAGGGTTAGCACAACAAGACTGGCGATCATTTGTGTTTAATTTTAACTTTTATTTCTAGAATGTTGGCAAGTGATGTGTTCATTTATTGAGTTCTTACAGTAGCTACCTTAAATTCTTTTTCATATAATTTTGACTTGTTTGACATTTAACAACTCTTATCTCATGCAAGCTGAGATTTGGAGGAAAATATTTTCATTGTTTATGTTTATTTTCAATTCAAAGTATTTTTTAATGTATTTTGGACATTTTGAATATCATTTTAAGAAATTCTAGATCTTATTTACATACCATTGATGTTCCAGCACACAGTTTACTTATGGGGTTTGGCCACTCATCTTCTGTGAGCTGTAGTTCCAATATCAGACCAAATTTGTCCTTTTTGTTCCCTCCAAACATTCAGTCTAGAATTTGGGTGGGATTTTTTTCTCAGCTGCTTCTTAAGGCCGACTAATTCATGTACTGATCAGGTTTACAGACTTCTCAGAAGAGACACCACACTGGCCTGGCCTGGTGTTGCTTCCCTAAGATCCTTGCCTGCTACTATTTCCTCTTCATTTTCTGGATTATTTCAAATTTTCTTTTTGATCCTCAGGATATGAACTTCAACTTTTCTTAGTAATTCCAAGTCATGCTAAAACAGGATTTAGCATTTTGCCTCGGGTTCTCCAAATGAAGAGGAAAGTAAAGTACTCTTCCTTAAAGTTTAGCTACTATACTTTCTAATTGCCAGCAGTTTCTCTATTGACAATGCCTTCCTTGTGAAGTTGCCTATGGGGCTAAACAGTTAGAAATACAGTTAAAGAAACAACAGATTTCCCTGTTTCTAAGATCTTTGGAGTTCTCTCCCACCAAATAGACTGGTGTATATACCACAGTGTATATACACCGGGTATATACCACAGTGTTTTCTGCTGGAATTGGGATTTGCTATGGTTTATAGCTACATGTCCTCCAAATGTCATGCATTCAGAGGTGGGGCTTGTGAGGTGGTTAGTTAGACTAGGGCAGCTGGTTTGGTGTTAGGAGCTGGGTTCTGGTCACAGCAGGCCAATTAAAATGACCAGACCTTGCAAGGTTATCTGCCTCCTTGGTTTCAGCCTTACTCTCTTTCTACTTCCTGGAAATAGTACACAGCTTTTCCCCATGTATGACCCTGCCATGCTATTTTGCCCTGGAGCTGGATGACCATGGACTGTAGCCCTGAGGCCCTGAGGTAAAATAATGCTTTCCTTTCAGCTGTGGTTTGGGGTATTGTGTCTCAAAAACAAGAGAGTAGCTATGATGGGTTTGCAATAAATTTAGGCTGGGGCTACGAAGTGTAAACGAAAATGGCAATCTCGTAGCCATTTCAGTAGTGGGCTTGAATTGTAATATTTTTCTTAGGTTGAATAGTTGTCCTTTGCATTATGTTCAAATTTTGCAGTTGCCTTCTTGTGCAGGGAAAGCTTAGCATGTTTACTGTAAATTACTTAGAAGTAAAGCCAGGCTCTTCCTTGAATGTCAGGGTTTTTTTTTTTTTTTTTTTTTTTTTGCCTTGGAGTGTGTCAGTAGTGAGGAGCAATTGGCTTATCTCCATGTTTTGTACATTATTACTGTTGAAAAATTGAGGAATGGCTTAGTAAATTCATTGGAACTTTTGCCCTCCAAATTTGAGTAAATGCTTAACTCTTAGATTCTGTTGTCTTTTTATGAATGGAACTCGCGTTTTTTTTTGTTTTGTTTTGTTCATTCCTTTTCCCACTGCACTTGTTCAGAATTTCATATTTTTCATTCAGACTATTATAATAATCTAATATTATATTAAGAGGCATATTCAATCCAACCTTCAACTTTTCTCCACCTTAAACTCAATCTTATACGTACATTCAGTATTCTAACATTTGGGTTAACACAGATATGATCAAGTTGTTCTGTTCTGAAAGTCCTTTAATTTGAGGTTAGCATCTATGTTTATTTCTAGATAATTAAATTTTCTGGGGAATGACTTATTTTGTGGGCATTATTAACAAGAATTCTTAGATGACTTAAATAACATTTTTATTTCCACTCTTGTTCATTTCTCATCTACAAACCAGAATATTCCATTTCAGTGATAAATATAAGCCTCTTGTTTCCTCATTGAGAGAATTCTAGTATCTGTCATTATGCTTAGATGATGTCTAAAATCCTTACCATGGCTCATGAGACCACAATAAGCTCCCAAAACTCTTGCCCTCCAACTCTTACTATACTTCAACCACGTAGGCATGGCTGATTTTTTTTCCTCAGAAACACCCAAAATCTCATGTTGCTAATTCTCTGGCTTAAGATACTGTTATTGTCTGTCTATTCAGACAGAAAAAAAAAGAAAGAAAACTTTCATGAGCATATATGCACATCACTCTTATTTCTTTGTTTTAGTGTTCTGAAATATAACATTTATAAAGGAATACTCTATAAAATAACCTGGTCTGTTTCTTTTCTGTATAAGTCGTTATTCGCTCATGGAGCCTTCTTTTCAAAGCCATTATTGCTGTGCACTTCTATCTACCTGCTTACCCATCTTTCTCATTTTTCTCTCTACCATCTGTCTCCTGTTAATGAATGTATGTGCAGGATGTTAGGGACTTGCTAGAGTATTATACTACATAGTCCTTAGAACTAGATGAATGACTGCCACCAGAGTTTGCTAAGTGTTTAGTGAAGACTAAATGGAAAAACAAATAGGTATGTATTTCCCTTTTTAGACTCAGCTTCTTGGAAGTGATTTTGGCTCTTGCTTTGCCATTGCATATTACATTTTGTAACCTGTCTGTCTGTCTGTCTGTCTGTCTGTGTGTGTGTCTGTGTCTGTCTCAAGATTTGTCTCTGCTGCAGTTTATAGTTTACTCATACCTATCATGATTATTTATAACCTTGGGTATAAACTCAATTTCATATAAACTAAACCTTTTCTATGTTTATTTTGTGCTTTGACATTACAAATAACATCTGTTTCAGTGGTCTGGTATTTAAGCTCCATTTCTCTGATATTTCAGTAGTGTTTTAACAATAATATAAAGGCTCAAGCATACTAATAGTTGGAATTATGCTTAATAAATGACTATTTCATATGACACCAAGTCTTATATATTGTACAAATCTAAGCAGTGCCCTTTGTATTTTATAGAATCTGCTCTCTTTCTATGTGCTGCACTCTACCAGAACAGGTCTGCCCTTTTATTCTTCCTGATCCATTCCTTCTCTTCCTCTTAAGAGATACCACAGAAGCAAGACCTATATAACAAAACAAGTAACTTTCGCATTGGACAAAGTCAGTTAAATCCCTTCAAGATTTAGCTTGAAACCATATAAAATATTTTGTAGAGCTTTTGTCAGTGTCAGCCATCTCGAAGATTAAGAGTCATTGGTTGACCAGTTTACTTTCTGTGGAAGCCTATGGTGACTCTCCTTAGGCACATACCTCGTCAATCCCTTTTCTCTGTGGCCCTGTGATCTCCTAGAACAGAAAATCTGGGACACCATTGAGTTATAGGATTTTACAGTATAGGTTCTCTTAAGTCCTGAGTCTTCAGTAACCTTGAGGGGCTAGGGAAAAAATATTGGCTATACTTGTATCCCTTCTTTTTCTCTAATTTTTTGGTCTGCAAACCTAAGTTGTTAACCCTCGAGAAGAGAAGCTTAGTGATATTATGACTCTATAACATACATACTTGAGCTTAACATCAATGTCTTTCTGAATGTCAAATGCCTTAAATGGCCTTAACCATCCAGCAGAAAGGTTTAACCATGAGCCATAAAAAGTAAAGCCAGATTAGTATGCTGAGCTGTAAGAGGCTCAAGTCAACAGCTTCCAACAATGCCAGTTCTGCTAATAACTGGAATATTGGACTGTGCATACAACTACTTTCTCTTAGCTCAATGAGAAGAAATAATTGTACCAATAGTGTTTAGAAAAGTTATTTCTCCATCTTGTACTCCAATCAACTACTATGAAGACAACAATATGCATTGTATTAATTATTGTGGCTCTCTTACTAACGTGTTTTGAACTTGTCTCATTGTTATTTATTAAAGGTAATAAAATTATTAAAAAAGATTTAAAAAACTTTTAAAATAAAAATTATGGTAGCCTACAATGAGGAAGAGAGAGAGAGACCATTGTAGTAATACCCATCATACATTCGGTGTTTATCATTAACATGTTTATTTTATGATATTCAGTAGTTATATCTTTGCATAAAAAGAATGAGTTGCTTTATTTTACAATCTGTTTTTTTTCTAGGATTTTACTTTTGAGCTTTATTCAGTTGTTCATGGTTAAATCATTTTAAATGTTAGATAATATTCTATTCTGAATGTATAGCAACTTATTCTTGCTGATGTTGGACATCTGGGTTATTTGTAGTTGTGTAAATTCATAACATTATAAGCAGTTATGGAATAGGAATTTTTATACATGCTTCCATTTGCATATATGCCAAAATTTCTATAGACTTAATACCAAATATTGGATTTGCTAAGTTACTGTATATGGACATAGTCAACTTTAATAAGCATTGCCAGATTGCACTTGATGTGGCTGTAAAAATATATACTTATCTGGAGTATATATGAGATACCTTAGCTCACAAACTCACTTCTGTTCTTAGGCTTAACTTTTACAATTTTACAGTGTATCCGTTGGTATCTTAATTTTGAAATACCTATTAAAATGTTTTATGAAGTAATTAAGTGATACTGATGTAACAGAATAGGTAAATAATCTTTAAAATAGCATTTATCTTGACTTTTTATTTTTGACTAATGTATGCATTTTCTTTGGGTTATCTGTTTTTGCTAGATCTCGTTGAAGAAGTGTATTTTGCACAGAAGGAACGAGATGAAGCTCTTATGTCTAGACTGCAGTTAGCCATCAAGGAGAGAGATGAAGCAATTGCACGAGCCAAGCATATGGAGATGTCTCTAAAAATGTATGTACTCAATTAGTATAAAAATATGATATTAAAAGCATTATAAATTATGTGTATTTTGTGGCTATATACTCAAAAAGTTACTTAATCTTTATTTAGTATGTCACGAAATTGCATAGCCTCACAATGTTTGTCTAGTAATTTGCCTGTCAAGGGTAACAATCAGAAAATGAAAGGAGAGAAAATGGAAGGGAACACTAGGGAAGGAAAACAAGGAAAAGGGAGGGAAGTAGCATCACTCAATACAGCGACTTTACTTCTTCATAGCTCTGTTGTCAGTGTCCTTACCTTCCTATATGACTTTTATCATCTGCTCTCCTCATTATCAGATTTTGATATATTTTAGCTATTTGGGTCCTTTTACTGCTTTCTGCTTAGCATCCCTGTTCCTTTTTAGTTTATAGAACTCTATCACAAAGCACTGTATTACAGGTCTCTAGAACTGAGTTGAAGTATTTGGTACCTCTTTCCAAATTTTCTTGATCCCCACTACCCTTCCTAGTGTTTGATAATCATCCTTGTGTTGTCTTCATTGATATCAGTTCTTTCAATCTTCTCATATAAATAAGAACATGCAGTATGTGTTTCCTAGGGCCTGGTTTATTTCCCTTTACCTAATGTCCTTCAATGCCATACATTTTGCTATAAACACCAGGCTTTCCTCCTCTCCTTTCTCTAATTCTCTTCTCCCTTCTTTCCTTTCTTCCTTTTGATTGTGCTATAGTTTTAACTTTCAATGTCCATCAAAGGTTTGGTTCCAAGCCAGCCCAAGGCACTATGAGGGTACAGTGGAACCTGCATGAAATGGGATTTACTGGGAGGAAGCAGTTCACGTAGATCATGCCCTTAACTGGGATATCAGACCCCAGTCCTTTCCTCCGTTTTTGTGTCCCAGTTACCTAAACCCAGCTTTCTGTGATGTATGCCCCTTGAAAGTACTGTGTGTTGCTCTAGTCTCAGAATAATAGGTAAATTTGAAGAAAATCTTAAATCATGGAATATTTTCTTTCCATAAGAAATATTAATTCTCTGAAGACCTTTCCAATTTTAGGGAAAGAAATTAAGCTATATTAATGTATTAAAGTTAGCAATATCTCTTCATGCATTATTTCAATTAAGTGCTATCATTTGACTAACAGATAAAGACTTTATTTTTTTTTTTAAACTTTATTTACATTATGACCAGCTCAGCCTTCCCTGGAGGTGGGGCTGGCACAGCACATGGTGCTGGGGATCAAACTGCAGTCCACGCAGTTGCCTAAGCTTGCCTAAGAAGGCCCTTTAGACCACTGAGCTATCTCACTGGCCCCAGATAAAGACTTTGAAACTTTAAAAAATTAACATTACTGAAATACATTTGTAAAATTAGTTTCTATAGCCAAACTTTCCTATGTTGTTTAATCATACTTTTATGTTAAAATAATTGAATTATTGGAACTTTGATCATAGAAGACATTTATTTTATTTTATTTTATTTTATTTTATTTTTTGTCTTTTTGAGACAGGGTCTCACTATGCAGTTCAGGCTGGCCTTAGGCTCACTTTTGTAGCCCAGGCTGGTCTCGAACTCACACTGATCCTCCTGCCTCAGCCTCCCAAGTGCTGGGATTACAGGCGTGAGCCACCACGCCCGGCATAGAAGGCATTTTTATGCCCTGGTTCTTTATTATGTGGAATCCCTCTGTGATAACATTTATTTTCAAATGATTTTCCATTCACATTGTTGTTTTGTTTTATCATCTTTACTATGAATTTTCTTCTATTGGAGGTATGTTTTTTATGTACACTTCTAAATGCCAACTAATAATAGAAAAGTTTTCTTCATTTCTACCTAACTCTGTCTCTTTGGCTGTAACAGAGTAACTGACACTAAGGGGTGTGCACGTGCACGTGTGCATGTGTATGTGTGTATGTGTGTGTACACGTGTGCACGTGTGTGTGTGTCTGTTTAACTTCTGGGAATTGAATCCAGAGCCTTCCACATGCTAGGTAACCACTCTACCACCAAGCTACACTCTTAGCCCTTTTTCCTTTTATTTAGTTTTAGATAGGGTCTTTCTATGTTGCCAGACTGGCCTCAAACTTAGAATCTTCCTACCTTAGCTTCCCCAGTAGTTGGCATTATCAGCCTACATCACCATGCCTGGCTATGACTGGGTGACTTGTAATGAACAAAAATTTACTGATTATTTGCTTCTGGAGGCTGGAAAGTCCAAGAAAAAAAAAATACTAGCATTTTGCAAGAACCTTATTGATATGTACATTATTACTTGGACAAAGACAGAACAAAAAAGAGACCATATAAAGGTAGAGCCCTTTGGGCTTGATCATACTGTAGAAGTCATATATTTCAATACTGGGACAGTGACAAAATTCAGTATGAATTTTGGAGGAGAAAATATTCAAGCTGTAACACCTGGGTTTTTATTTTCTTTTTTAGTATGATCTTGTCTGTTTTTGTGATGATTGTACTATGTTTCTAGGATATTTGCAGTTCATGTCATTTCATCTATCAAACTAAAAAAACAAATAATTCTATGAGAAACTTTTGCTTTAGCCAGCTATGGGGTGCAGGGGGTACTTGCCTGTAATTTCAGTGCTTACAGAGCTGAGGCAGGAAGATCACTGTGAGCTTGAAGCCAGCCTGGGCTATGTAGTGAGTTCAAGGTCAGCCTGAAGTACACAATAAGACCCTATCTTTAAAAAGCAAGTGCAAGGGCCTGAGTTCAATCCCTGGTCCTGCAAAAATAAATACAATACGATACAATACAATACAATACAATAGCTGGGTGTGGTGGCACATGCCTGTAATCCCAGCACTTGGGAGGCTGAAAACAGGAGGATCACTAAGAGTCTGATCTACATTGTGACACCCTGTAGATTCTATAGACCTTGTACATAGTATATATAACCATATGTATATGGTTTTTCATGATATTCAAAGCTCATTTATAACTCTGAAGTACAGCTTCTTGAGTGAATATTGTTCTATTGCTACCATGATATATAATCTGTAGTCACTACAGTGGGGATGAAAGTTGAAAACTCCTTGAGACTCTATGCCTCTTTTGAAAGTTCTAAGTTTTACTTCAGAGACTTTGTTGATATCATGCATGGAAGGCATATGCTATCTGGGCTTATCTGTCTCATCTTTACACCATGGGATATCACTTTTGGGATTTTTTTATGTATCATGATAGTAAAAAAAATCATCCCTGATAATGTTTGTTTCCTTTCTAAACATTCTTTGATAATATAGGATTTAATATAGGAGGATTTCATTTACTTTTTTCTGGTTTACATGCTTCTTTCCAAGATTATTTCTAAACTATATGATATTAGTAAGAGATTCTTAGGATCTGGTTAGTCATTGTCTTTTTTCAGTACCTGTTTATATAGGTAAAAGTGGGGTAAATCTAACCAGAATCATTTCTCATCCTTTGAAGTACTCCTACTTTTAAAAAGTACTATATGATGTCCTCGTTCCTTTGCTACTTGATTAGTTTTTATTTTCTATTCATATGATAGGATAAGAAGATTTACATTTTCAGAATTCAAAGAGCCATCTTTACTTGGACTTTCAGTTTTGTAAATGTACTGTTTATTCTAGAATCACTTTATATTTCCAGAAAATATGTGAATTTAGCATGGTATGAACTTGATCTGCTTCGCAATATTGTTATTGTCATTCTTTACTGTGATATTTTTGTCACAGGAGAAACTCTAAACATAATAATATAATAATCAAGCCGGGTGTGGTGGCGCACGCCTGTAATCCCAGCACTCGGGAGGCTGAGGGAGGAGGATTGATGCGAGTTCGAGACCAGCCTGGGATACAAAAGTGAGCTCAAGGGGGCCCGGCAGGATGGCTCAGTGGTCTAAAGCGCCTGCTTGGGAAAGCTTAGGCAGCTGCAGGGACCGCGGTTCGATCCCCGGCACCACATGCTGCGCCAGCCCTGCCCTCAGGGCGGGCTGAGCTGGCCATAAAAATAAATAAATAAATAAACAAACAAAAGTTCTGAAACAAGAAATAAAATAAAATAAAAATTTTAAAAAAAAGTGAGCTCAAGGCCAGCCTGAACTGCATAGCAAGACCCTGTCTCAAAAAGACAAAATAATAATAATAATAATAATAATAATAATCAACTAAACTACACAGTTTTCTCAAACTTCAGCAATTCACTTCTTTTGTTTCTGTTTAAGTTATATTCAGTTGTTACATCTCCTTGGCCCACTCACATGTGACATTGTCTCAGACTTCCATGACTTTGATGATCCTAAGAGTTCAGAGGAGTACTGCATAGTCAGACACTTCGTAGGATGTCTGTCAATCTGGGCTTTTCTGACTACTCACAATTAGGCTGGGATTATTAATTTTAAGGATGAAGACCAGTGCTGGCCAAATAGCTCGGTGAACTAAAGCATCTGCTTATGCAGAGCACAGTGGCTGTGAAAGTATAATCCCTGTGTCTTGTAGGCCCTCTATTAAACTCAAGAAATATAAATAAATAAATAAATAAATAAATAGATAAATAAATAAAAATAAGGATGAAAATCATAGGAATGACATTATCATCAAAATCATTTCAAGGTTATAGTCTATTGGTGTTATTAACCACCATAATGCTTACCTGGTCAAGGTCAATATTCCATGTTTCTCCATTGTGAAATCACTTCTATTTCCTTTTTTTCATTCCACTACCTGTAAGCAAATTACTAAGTGCAGTCTACACTCAAAATGTGGATTGGAATGTTTCAAGCTCCACCTCTATTGTAACTATATTCTCCCTGAGGCTCACATTAAAGATTTAACCCACAGCATGTTGTCATGATGGAACCATCAAGATGTAGAAACTGAATCAAATTAAAACATTTTATCTAAGTTAATTACCATATATGTTTGTCATAGTAATGCAAATCTGACTAATGTAATATGTGAGAATATCTATTTTATTCTATTCTATTCTATTCTATTATTTTTCAGTACTTGGGATAAAACTAGGGACCTTTCGCTTGCCAGGCAGAAGCTTATGGCACTGAGCTATTGCCCCAGGACAGGAGAGAATATTTTTCTTTAAATATTTATAGCTCTTTGAAACAGGAGATCTTTTTGTATCAGTATTTTCTCAAGAATGCACACTGAATACTTCAGATTATAATACAATACTATATTATTTCCTTTTTGTTTGGGTTGTTCTAGCTTTGGTTGTTGAAAGCTCCTTCAGTTTAGCTCTTCTATAACTTTTGAATGTCTCTCTCCTTTACATTTTTGCATATTTTTTTCTTTCTGGCTGCTAGCACCAAAATCACTTGTATTCATGTACAGGGCTTCTGGAAGATAATTGGATCATGGGGTCCCATAGTTCTCAGGGACTTTATCCACTAATGGTTTGGGTGTGTGAGTCTGCTAGGAGGTATGACCTTTGTTGATGGCAGATTACTACAGGCATAACCTGAAAGTTATATGTCCCTCTTTGGCTTCATCCTTCTCTCTTGCTTCTTGGCTACCATGGCATGTGCAGCTTTCTTCTTGCCACACACATCTAACATTCCATTTCTTCCTTGTAGCCTGATAACCATGGACTGAAGACATTTTTTGTGTTGCTGAGATGGAGCATAGGGCTTCGTCAATGTTAGGCTAACTTGCTATTGCTACGCTACACCCCCAGCTCGCCTCTCCTCGTTTGAGCTGTGGGTGTTAGCTATTAGGTTCATTAATAAGGAAAGTCACTGAGATAGATTTTAGTATCAGAGAAGTGGGATCATTGATGTGGTCATATCTGACTAGGTGATTTAGAAGCACTTAGAACTAGTTTTCAGGAGAAGTTTGGAAAGATTTGGAGCTGTGGGCTAGAGAAACCCTAGAAAAATATAAATCAAACTTAATGGGAGAGTATAATCAAATGTTAGGCTAGAATGCTGATAGAAATGCAGTTTACTGAAATCCAGACTCCAGAGGTTTCAGCTAGGAATAAGGACTCCATTGCCAGTTGAACTAGAGGCCATGTACATTGTGCTCTGGCAGACATTTATTCTGCACTCTGTCCATGTTCAGAGACTTTGCAAGAGATTTGTTATTAAGGTGGCAGAGTGATTAATCTGATAGAAGAAATTTCAAAGGCGCCTGTGTTGGGTAATCTCTCATTAGTAGGACAAATACCTGTCACTCAAAATGAAGGAACAATTTATTTAGCTCACAGTTACTGTAGGTTTCAGTCCATACTCAACTGGCTCCAAGGCAGAGTGGCACAGGGCAGAAAGCAACCTTTCATGACAGTGGCAAAGAACAGACAGCAAAGGAAGGAGCCACAGCTCAGGTAGCTAGCTAGCCTTTCTGCTATTCACACTGTAATGTGAATTACCTACCTCAGGGTAAGTGCAGCATCCACACCCACAGTAATCAATCACAAACTCCAAAAGCTGTCTCATGACTGCATGAGGCTTTGGGGGGACATATACATAAACCATAACATTCTGCCCCTAGACCCCCGAAGGTTCATACATTCCTTTATACAAAGACATATTAGTTCATCTCTAAGAGCTGCCCACATCCCAACAGTTTCAGCATTGCTGAAAAGTCCAAGTCCCAAGTCTCTTCCAAGATCAAAAGCAAACTCTTTGCTATGAGCTCCTGTACAAATGAAAAGTTAAACACTTCCAACACTCGATGGCACAAGGTAAACATTACCATTCTGAAAGGTACACACCATTGGGGAATACAAAGCATTGGGACCAGCACAAATGCAAAATCCAGCAGGGCAATCATTAACTCCTATAGCTCCAAGTGGAACATCTGGAAGCAATCCCTGGCAAATTGTCAAGTCCATGTGGCTCTACCTGCACAGCGGTTCTCAACCTGTGGGTCATGACCCTGGTGGGGGTCAAACAATCAAAACACAGGGGTTACCTAAAGCCATTCCGAATCATAACTATAGCAAAATTACAGTTTTGAAGTAGCCACCAAAATTATTTTTTGGTTTGGGGTCACCGCAACATGAGGAATTGTATTGCAGGGTCACAGCATTAGAAAGGTTGAGAACCACTGCTCTACCACAATGGCATTTTTGGTGGTAGTGTCCATGGCTTCTTTCTTAGGCTGGTTTTGCTTTGTCTTTGCAGTTTCCTTAGGTGATCCACGTTCATGGCTTTTCCAAACATCTGAACTTTCCATTCAATGGGCTTCTCACTCATAGCTTTATGTACTGCCCCTAAAGAAGCACACTGCCTGGCCTACCAGGCCTTCTGAAATCTAGGTGGAAACTTTCTTAACCTTACATCGCCTACATTTTAAATGCTCCTAAAACCAATGCCACAGCTTTCATCCATGGCTTGGATACTGGTAATGCCTTTCAGCCAGATCTACATTGAAAATTAGGAGCAAAATACATCAAAACAGAAAACATTTACAAATTTGCTGATTTTGCTAAAAAAAGAATCACTTGTATAACTGGGGCACAGAGAGCACGGTTCCTCAAAAGATAGACATTACAAAGAAGCCAAGTCCTTTTCATCCGGACAATAGGAAACCTAGCTTGAGCACATCCCACATGCCCATAAGATCACTTCCTTTCCTATCTTAAAGGTGTAAAAGTGAAAGACTGCTCTGATAAGAGAGCCTATGAGAACCTAACTCATTCAAGGCCCCTGTAGCCATGATGCAAATGGGGTTTAGCTACTGCGTGAACTGGCATCCATTTGGTTCTGGTTTAACTGATTTGTAGATTGTCAGAATTATGGGGTCAGGAAGCCTTCTGTCAGACTTCAGACAGCCTGGCAGACTACACAGCATACCTTTGAGAAGGCAGTGTAAGAAAGCTGTGAGAGTGAAGTCAAAAGTATAATGGAGGCCAATAGGAAGTTGAAAATGCCAGAAACATGGAATGTGTGCATAATAAAACTATAAGCAGGGAGCCGGGTGTGGTGGCGCATGCCTGTAATCCCAGCACTCGGGAGGCTGAGGCAGGAGGATCAGCGCAAGTTCAAGACCAGCCTGGGCTACAAAAG
>PVJA010009511.1:0-60424 GCA_004027025.1 Myocastor coypus
CTCTCCCTCTCTCTCTCTCTCTGTATATATATATATATATATATATATATATATTTATATATATATATATATTCCTCTGTATATATAGGTGCATATGTATGTGTTTGAGTGTGCCCATATGTGGTGTGTGTGCATGCATATATCTTTCTGTGCATATATATGTGCATATATATGTATGCATGGGAGCATGTGTGGTGTGCATGCATGTATATATCTTTCTGTGCATACATATATCTGTGCATATATGTGTGGGAGTGTGTCCATGTGTGGTGCATATATCTTTCAGTGCATATATATGTGTGCATATGTGTGTATGCATGGGAGCATGTGTGCAAACACGTATCATTTTTCCTTTTTGAATCCACTTTTTGCAGTAACACCAGTTTTGATTTCTCTGATGAAGGTCAGTGGCTGTCCCTCTTGCTTTACAATATATTACCTAGTCAGAGCCAAAAGAAAACTATACATGAATTTTATTTGAAAATACTTCATTTTCATTGTTCAAGGGAAATTTCCTAGATCTCTCTGGGACGCACTCCAATCAAAGCAAGAGGTGAGAAGACGCCAGTGGAAAATACCTTTGTGTTTACTTAGGGTTGCTTCTTAGATTTGTTAAAAGTTTAACATTTTTCTAAGGTAGTATTTTATAAATAAGATAATTTTTCAAGAAGAAAAGTCTTTCTTAAGCATGAGGTGGTATTCGTGCATTAAGCCTGTGGTAAAATGTCTTCAAAGTACCAACAATTAGCTTGATACACTGTTGGAATTCTTTATATGAAAAAACTTTTTCTTGATTTTTTTTGAGGAGATCACCTTGAAAAGGGACAATATTTAGGCTCATAAAATTGCTATCAGATTCCCCAACTCTAGGAATGTGTGAACTAGGTTACCTGCTCGGGACAGAACCACTGGGACTTGAACTGACAGATTTCTTTGCATCTGTGAAAAGCACTAGCTTTTCTAAATATGTACTAGATTTGATTCCATTCCTGAAGAACACAGTTTATAATTACCATCTCTGCTTAATTAAGATTAACCACGACTTCATTATGTTCACTTCATCTTTACAAAGGTGTCTGCTTCTGAAGAGAGAACATGCTTCAAAATCTCTGGCATTGAAAAATAGATATTCCATCAACACTTGGGGAATTTTGAAAGATTTTTCAGTTCACTTACTAGAAGGTTAGGTGCTTACTGGCTTTAGATCAAATTACCTGTGGGAGGCAAAGGAATTGCTCAGTGGAAAGTCAAAACCAGGATGAAGAAAAGGACAAATGAAAAAAAAAAATATATATATATATATTATGTTTTATATATATATAATATATATATATTATATTATATATATATATATATATTTATGTACATATGGAGAATAGTTTGGATAATTGCACTGTCCATTTCTGCTGGTCTTTCTTTTTTTTTTTTCCTTTTTGAGACAGGGTCTCACTATGCAGTTCAGGCTGGCCTTGAGCTCACTTTTGTAGCCCAAGCTGATCTCAAACTTGCACTGATCCTCCTGCCTCAGCCTCCCAACTGCTGGGATTACAGGCATGCACAGCCTCGCCCGACTCCGCTAGTCTTTTGAAAGGAGTAGTTCATGCTTAATTTAATTCTTTACTCAGATTTTTTTCTTCTTCTTTTCAATTCTTTGCATCTCTGTTATTGTTTAGTTTGTTTGTTTTTGTTTTTTTTTTTCTTTAAATGCATCTCACACATTTATATCTGGTAATCTGAACAACTAATTTGAAGTTAATATCACATAATACAGCAGCTATTGTTGAATTCCTCTTACTTGGTTTAGTGAAATCTTGTATCATTTCTAAGGGTTTTTTTTTTTCCCCCCTGTCACTATCTTGTACTTTTTAAAAATAAAAAAATCATTTATAAGCCCCTATGTAAAAAAAAAAAAAAAAAAAAAAATTACCAGTAAATACTGTGGCAGCTTCTGAATTTTGAGACAATGCTTTCCAAGTAAATGTTGCATCTAAGTCCCACCCCAGCCCCGTTCATGCTCTCACCTTCAGGAGTACAACATGCCACAAGCGGAGGGTAAAGGGAGAAACTCCAGTAGAGCCTGCAATTAGCAATGAGCTGCACCTTGGTGTTTCAAAGTTATATTTTCTAAAATGGTGGAAGAGTGATAAAAACAAGGATTTGTTTTTAAACATATGCACAGCTTCTGTGTACTACAGTGATTTAATACAGTGAAAGACTTTCTCTTAAAAGAAAAGTGTTCATTAGCATTCGTAATTCGCTGTTGTGTAGCAGGTTCCTTATGTGCTGTGAAAAGGTTATGGATGTTCTCATCACAGCGAGGCAAGAGTGGAAAGGTGATAGGTGAGCTTCCCTCTGTTGCAAGTACTGAGAAATAATCATTTAAAGGTCAGTTGCACTCAAAAAGGGAACATTTGTTTAATAAGTAACTCGTTTTGGGATATGCTGCACTTTTAAAGGTTATGGAAGAGACCAATTTGCTAGTGATGTCAGCAGAAAGTACTATTAAAGTCATTGCTCCCCTTAAAACACGCCTTGGTAAAGCCCAGATCAAACACCTTCTGTCATAGCCCACTACGCATCAGAAAATAGACTCTACTGTCTATCGCGAGTTTTCAAAGCTGCACTGTGCTGGAGCCTTCTCCTTAAGAGCTCAGCTCCTCTGAAAAGCAGCAGGGGTACCAGGGGGAAAAGACATCAGGAAACCTGAGCAGGCGCACACAGGGATACATGCATGCTCTAACACACCCTATGTTGCTTCCTTTTTTTTTTTTCTATTAATTTATCACAATATCTCCATGAGTCAACAGGTTACAGGGTTTCCCACTGCATATAACACAGTTCTGCATAACAAAAGTCTTGCTAGAAGCTCCTACATAAAAGAAAAAAATTATTGATTCAGCTATATAAACAAAAACTATTGATTTATCTTTTCGTATTCCTACTTCCTTTTCCTACTCTCCCCTAAAACTCTACAAGAGAATTGGGTTTGGCAATAAAATGAAAAGTTAATCTGATATATAGACAAAAGAGAAGCAAGAATTGTAATATAGACAAACTCTTTTAGTATTGGAAGGCTTATTTTTTTCAAGAACTGAGTAAAAGTGGTAGTTTATTTAATACAACTTTTGTACTATTAAAATGTTTTGCCTTTAGGGATCAGATGTACAACAAGTAAAAGTTGTTTTGTTATTTTTACATTTATCCTTCCATTTTTTCTTTATGAAGCACAGATTTAAACTGGCAATAATTTCTTCTAGAAGATTAGCTCCCCTTTGCCTGAGATGAGTATATGAACAAAATAACTCCAAGAAAAACCTCAGTGGAGAGCGGCTCCTGCAGAACACTTGATTGCTTAAGATTCGCATTTACTTTTTCACTCTACACATTGGTTGCTAAGCTCCCTGGCTGTGATATTTTGTTGGTGGTAAATAGTGAGTTCTCAGATTTTTATAATGATTTGATTTTTAACATAGACTGAGCCATCAATTTAATTACAGTGTGAAAACAATGCATTTTCATGCAAACGTCTAAGATTTGCTGCTCAGATGAAAGGAACTGGAACGCTTATCCTAATGTAAAGCAAGAACTGTATTTATGTCTGCAAAACATTTGCAATTAAAAGAGAATCTGACACTTGTATTTCCAGCAACTTAGCTACGAATCTAGTTTTTCCTCTTAATTTGACTTGCTTCTCATTTGAAACAGGGCAAAATCTATTTCCTGAGCAATTTCACAAAGCAAAGATATTAATACTTTGGGGTTTAATTGTATCCTGTGTTTAAATACACTGCGGGTGAAACCCCAGACCTCTGCTTAATTGCTGTGAGAAAATAGCCTGATTTCTCTGAGATTAGGCACACGCTCATGTAGACTTTGACCTGAGTACCTCCTTCAGAATTAATCTTTTGAGGTAGAGGGATTTGCTTTTATATGTGCAGCAGGGCCATTCGTGACAAACGGGGCCTAATAAACTAACTTCACCCTCCAGGCCTCGCTTTTGCTGTCAAAGTTTTTCTTCATCTGTTCATTTTACACATCTCCTGTGCAGTGTCTTATTAGCAAATAATGCTAACCTGGGCAAGGGGAATAATTTTAATGTGTGTGTGTGTGTGTGTGTGTGTGTTTAAATTAAAGGGCTTTAGAATGTAAACTGGATACTTCAGAAAGAAAACTATGAGAAAACTTTTATTTTTTACAAATGAAACATAAAGTACTCTAAAATAAATCCATGTAAGTAAATACCATAGCCCTCTGAAAAGACAAACAATTCACATTTACTTAAAATTTGGTTCTGCAGCTGTATTTCGTTGGATTTGCTGACCACGTGAACCTTCTTTTCCTTCCCCATCAGTTCCATCAGAATTGTTTTTGTAAGATGTAACAGCATGTTCTGGTTTTAAAATATTTATATTAATCAAAGTTAGGGCTGTTTATATTTTTTGGCAATAGGACTTTCTTTAAAAGTGATGCACTTCCATTTAACTAAACAAAAGTGTTGAAGCGGCCTGTCGTATAAACTTCAACATGGTCCAGTTGGTAATAGAGATTTTGAAGACAGGAAGAAAATGGAGCTGGTTTCTGAGCTTCAGGTTAAATATGGATTAATAAAAGCACAACATTAGTCATTTGAGGAAATGTCACCATTGTCACTCAGAAACTCCTGTGTCACCTGGCTTGAAAGGCTGAAGCTCAAGATTTTTACTTTATTTTCCTGGAGCATGACAGAGTCAAGGCTAAGAGCTGGCTGGGAAAGAAACCCAAACCACCAAATCTGGGGCTTAGCAAGTCATTTAATTGACTTAAAAATTCCTTTAGTTTTTATATATTCCCGAACTCCCTTAGGAATGATGGAAAGACCTAGGTGTTACTCACCTGCAATTTCCTGCATTTGTGCGCTCCAACAGAAGAGAGTGTTCTCAGACCAAGCCTCCAGCTACTGTTATTTCTTCTGGCTTTGATTGTCAACCGTTAAACCAGATGGGCTACCTCGACTCTCACAAGGAAAGGGAAGTCTTTATTAAAGACATTTTTAAACAGCAAGCCAACCTTAATTAAATTTTTATACAGTTATATGTAGTTCTTTTGTGGTGTGGAACAACAGCAAGTTTTTTAGAAGTTGAATAAGACATGGCTTTCAATAGATCAGTCCTCTTGGCATGTTTGCTCTACTAGGTTCGTTGAGTAGTGCTGTTGGCATTGATTCCCTTCTGCGGAAATGCTGTCCAATGGGCAAGGGAGAGACAGAAGACTTTAGTCCCCAGTAGGAAGTTCCAAATGTTCTTCCCCTCAAGAGATGAGAAGAGGCACATATCAAACAAACAGGAAGCATTCCTAAGCATTGCAGGCAGAGAGACTCAAGGTCTCTTGTTTGAACTTTTGGCCCTTCTAAAATCCTTGATCCTTCATTATTTTGTTTAACTTGATGTAAGTCTTGACCAGTAGCTGACTCTGAGCAAACATTTCCTGACATCATTTTCAAAGGTGATGTAGGATTATTGTGTTCGCCTTTTCATTTTGGGTTAGAAATGAAAAGCCCAACCTCATAATATGGTCTTTTAATAACCAGGTCAGGTTAATGCATTCCTTTGACCTTTAGCATTGAAGCTTCATTTTTAAACTTTGCTTAAAATAATTGATACACACATATCCACAAACATACAAATGCTCTTAAATGGCCAAAAATGTGCTGTAGCATCACAGGAAACAACTATACTCTTTTTAATTACCTCATTCATAATACAAAACATTGAGGGAAGAACCAAAAATGTCAGGGTATAATAAATGTAAAATTGAAATCTCTAAAGGTAATTTACACTTTTTCATCATGCTAGCTAAAGTCAGTGGAAATAAATACATATTCCACTATGTTACACCATTATAGATTATTATTAACATTTTATTTCCAATTTTATGCAATTTTGATATAATCTAAATCTTTGCATTAGCCCAGGCAAGGGGTTTCACTGAGGTAATTGAGATTATATAGTCCAATGCACAGAAAGAAGAAAACATATCTATAATCTCTACCCACTTTCAAACTGGGGATAATCCGGCCAATTCTTCCATGGTGCTCCTCCCCCTTCTTACAGAGCTTCCTTTGAAGCTGAAGGAGATGGAAGAGTCGAGCTGAGAATGTGGCTGGAGCAGAAAAAAATGAATATTATCAGGTCAGACTCATAACTAAGTTTTATGCCACATTAACCATCAGCTTTCCTTTCATTTAGACCCTCTTATTATTTTTACCTCTCCCTTTAATCCAGGATCACTAACACAATTTTTAGTCATATACCAGGGATTTTTCTTAAGTATGTTTACTTGAACTTCCTAAAGCCAGATCCACAATCCAACCCTCCAAGAAGTATTTTAGAAGAAGCTGCAAACTTGCAAAGCCACATTTCCCACTTGCAAATCTAGGTGAGTCAGAACCCATTCAACAGGTGTCCAGAGTACCTGCAATGCACGGGGGTCATGTGGGCGTGCGTGTGTGGGGGGGGTCTTAATGTATTTATGAAGCAGTTCCTTCTTATTCCCTTTCCTTCCTAGGGAACAAAGATGATGGGCACATTTATGTCACTTAACTAAACATCACCTTTCTTATTGTCAATCGAAGTTTATTTTTTAGTCCCTGTTTGTTACATAGCTCTGGGAGTCTAACTGCATATAAATTACAGGAGGAGAAGTTATATAAACTTATGCAATGGTGGGCGGCCAGAGTGGAAAATTGCTATTGTCAGGTAAAACCTCCAAAGTTGGTCTCCAGGCTTTCGTCTCACTATCTCCAAGTAGAGAATAAGTGAAGACAAGAGCTAGGACTGAGGCAGCCAGCTTGTCAGACGATGAAGCTCTCCAAGAATAAGCTCTTTCCTCAGCTAAGGTTTATGAGTGCTATGCAAGCTGTGCGTTCAGTGTTGGAATTACAAGGATAAATCACATGACCCTCAAAAAAGTCACAAAGAAAAGAAAGACACATTGCTAAAAATTAATGAAGATATAATAAACATCAAGGCACAGTTGTGTGCTTAGTGCTACAGGAGCACAGAAACGGTAGCCAGTTATTTCTTTCTTTCTGGAGTTTAGAAAGAAGTTCTGGGCTGGTAAGTGATGGTTTCATTTACCATTCTAGAATGTTCTAGAATGTTCTTCTGTGTGGACTACTCCTACAGCAGATGGCCTGGAGAGGTAAACCAGTTCTCATTTCCTAGCAGACTGTGCACCTGGTTGCCTTACCTGAATCAGGTTCTAGTTATTGTCTTACATGGTCCAGTTACGCTGCCCTGTGTGATAATACCAAGATGGGACCTGTGACAAACACGTCGGTCCCTGCCTCTGCCTTCAAGCATCTTCTTGGCCTCTTCCTGATAAGTGGATCAGTTCCTCTGTGAGAACAACCATTCTGTGATGCCAGCTAATGTCCTGGCGGTGGAATTCAAAGGAATCTGGTTATAGCTGTTGCTCAAAATATACCGAATCTCCTGCTGTAGCCCCTGAGGTGTTTCCTTCCTCTGCACCTAGGTCCTCTAGACTCACAAAATTTAAATGAGTCTCCAACAGGGACACTGAATAATCTTTGTCCCCCATCCCTTTGGTTATTGGACTTTTATGAGTTATGATGGTTGAAGCAGACCAGCAGCTACTGTCCATTTGTTGAACCTCTCTACTCTACCCTGAAAGAAGGCACCCATCTTTCTAGGATACCTCTCTAAGTTAGTGTTTTAAATTGTGTCAAAATGTAATAGGGATCTGATTATGAAAATATGTAATATAACCATTGTTAAATTTAAATAATAAAAATGTTAAATCATGAAAAAAAACCATCATAGGATCAGTGTCAGCATGAACACCTGCCCATTGCCATATCTCCTTTGCTGTGGAGTGAATTATTTGGTCCAACTACATGGACTGTGATGTAATCCACATAGATAGGAATATGCTGCTCAGTGAGATGTCTGGACAATTCCAAGAATTTAGGATGATATTTGGACCAAACTTGAGAATTCACAGCATTGGCCATACGGACAGGGCCATCACCACTGTCATGCACTCGCACGAATGCAAGCTGTTTCTGATCCCCTTCCCGATGGGTGTTGAAAAGAACACATTTTACAGGACAGTAATCACATACTTTGTATCCCATTAACTGGCCATACGTAGTGTGTGCATCACACGAAGGCCAGCAGCTGCAACTGCCGCAACTGCAATTACTATTTGGTTAAACTGGCAATGGTCTACTGTCATGCACCGTCATGATTCTCCTGGCTTCATGTGGGACCAAGGTTGGTTCATCACTGGGGACAGGATGGGGTTCCTCAACCTGGCATTCTTACGGTCTCTGCTAGTGGCGGTAATCTGTACCATTTCCATCAAGATGCCATAGCTGGGGTTGATGTACTAACTTGGCCAAGGGGTAGTTTCAAGAACTTTGACATTGGCCTCTGTTACCACCACAGGTGGTCAAAAAAACCAAAAGAATTCCATCAAGCTCCACTTTTTGCCTTCTAGTTACATAATGAAGGACCAGGAAATGATCAACATGGGAGTTCACAGATCTAGTAGATGCCCTGTGAGGCAGAACTGGGTGAGAACCCACTTACTTCCTGACATTTATGTCCTCATGCTCTGTCTAGCAAGAGTCCCACAGTGGTGCCCCCAGAATACATTTGTACCTGGGACCCAACTGTCCTAGAAAGAGGAGAGCATCCTCCTTTTTTCACTATACAATTTTTTTTTAGTAAATATCTCTTGCTCTTTTTGAGGAAGGACTGAGAGTCACAGATGGACCATTTGGTTAAAATTCCCTTCCTCTAGGGATTCAGCATCACCTTTAGTCAATGTGCATGGTCTGTGGGCTCATACACGTCTGAAGACAGGGCATAACACTTTGCTTTTCCATGGAAGTACTGGACCTTAGTTGTTGTTTTTGTTTACACTTTATTGAAGTATAATTTGTGTACAAAGAGATGTGCCCATGTTATATGTACACTTAACCTTTCAACAGATATGTGTACTCGTGTGAACATCAAAAAATTCTTCTCACTCCTGATGTTTCCTTTCTACACATAGGATGGCTAGCTCTATAGTTATGACCATAGCACAGTCACTTCCCACCTACACCTGCACAGGAGCCTTTGCTGTCTTGTTTCTCTTTGCAATGAATGTGCTCCCAATGCTTCTGAAGATTAAGTGCCTCTTTATGACCTCTACTAATATGGAGTCCTCCCTGCTGCCTGACTACACCATTGCTCTTCAGCAGCACCTTCCAGGCTCCTGGCCTGAGGAGGTCAAGGCTTCTCAGAATGTTGGAAGCATTTAGCACATTCTTCATCACAGTAATACACAGGATACACTCTCCAAGTCTTCCTAATGAATACAGTCAGATATCGATTTTTGAGTCTTGCACAGAGGCATGCTCATGTTGGATGCATTTGTTTCTCCCTTGGTAATATGTTACAGCAGGAGTGAGATCTCCGTTTGTGGCACATAGGCTAGCATTTTCCCCAAGAGTTGTACTTGTCTTCTCCCACTCCCCTTTGATACCATGGATTGAACCCATGGCCTCCACATGGAGCTACTTCATTAGCCCCTCTTTAATTTGAAGCAGGGTCTCATTAACGCACTAAATTACCAGGCTGAGCTTGAGTTTGTAAGCCTCCAGCCTCAGTCTGCAAGAGTGCTAAGATCATAGCTGTGAACCATTATGCCTGACTGATCCTGGCCTCCTATTAAACTTATTATGTAAGACATGGCCAAAATGTCAATCTGTGTCACAACAGAATGACACTGTATTGGCAAACCTTCTGAACACACAGCTTCATAGTCTACTTGTCTTGATCCATGGTCCTCAGGTTCCACGCTGAGTCATCCTCTTGGGGCATCCATGCAGCCAAAACCCAGCACTTCACTGGAGTGGACACAGCTCATCTCTCCCTTCATTGGGCCCTTGAAACTCTGGTATAGTGGAACAATGCTGTGACACAGCCCAAATTATTAGTCTGACCTCCATGAGGGAAAATACAGGCAGATCCTGAGGATTGTCTCGTAAGTTACTTGCCTCACTTGAGAATTCAGCATGGTCTTCAGAAAATAGAACATTTTTCTTTCAACAAGAGTGTTCAGGGGAAGACGCAGACTTATGGTTCTTGTCCACCCATATATTTCTATCACAAACCATAGAGTCATACCTCTTTTTCTTTCAAGCCCCTGAAGTTAGTGTGGGCTAATCTAGGCTAAGAGTTTAGATTCTTTAAAGTCCTTCTTTTCTGTAGATACTATGCCCAATCTTTAGTCTGCCCTCTATCTAAAAGAACACTTTTAAATGTTGCCAGAGAGCATTTCTGATCCTCGCTTTACTTTACATCCCATATGGCCAATAGGCTTCCAGGTGGCAGATTCTAGCATGGCTCCTCTTGAGCCCTTAGTGACACTGTATGATTGCTTTTCTTAAGAGTGTGTACTCTGTAGGACTTTGTCTTAATCAACCAAACTTGGCAAAAGCTATGGGATGTCAGCTCTGTGATTAGGCTATACAGAACATCACTCCCATTTTGGTATCAGAATCCTCATTGCAATTAACCCACCACATTATAGAAGTCTGTGTAGCAATGACCTTCAACCAACAAGTCACAAGGAACTCGATTTGTCCCAAGATTGTGTTTGCTTCAACAAACTCCCCCTGTAGAACCTTCAGATGAAAGTCAGCCTTTGGTGACACTTGGATTCCAGTCTTATTTAAAAAAAAAAAAAAAGAAAGAAAACCTAGAGCAGGGGGCCCAGACAAGCCATTGCTGGAAGCTTTACCTATAAAACGGGGAGCCCAAAAGAACCTATTATTTTTTTTTATTTAATTAATTAATTTATTTATTTATTTCTTGTTTCAGAACCTTTGTTTGTTTATTCACTCATTTTTATGGCCGGCTCAGCCCACCCCAAGGGCAGGGCTGGTGCAGCATGCGGTGCCAGGGATCGAACTGCGGTCCCTGAAGCCTCCCAAGCCCTCCCAAGCAGGCACCTTAGACCACTGAGCCATCCCGCCGGGCCCAAGAACCTATTATTTTAAGATGCCAAATCTGTGATTCTCCAACCCAGAGCAATGGACAATTAATAGAGCTCATCACTTTATCTCTTCCATGATTCCATGATACTCAGCAAGAGCCAACCCAATCTAGAGTGCTTACAGTTCCAATGTCTCCCTAGACACACTGCATCTGCCACTGTGTCTCCCTTTACCTGCATCTCCACCTAGTTTACTACCGTGGGTGAAAATTAAAGCTGAGAGTAAGCAAACTTTTTTTCTGTAAAAGGGCAGACTGTGAATATTTTAGGCTTTGCAGACCATATGGTCTCCGTCTCAGATACTGAGTTCTGTCTCAGTATACACTAGTGAATGTGTTCCAATAAAGTTTTATTTACACCAAAAGATCCGATTTCACAGGCCTTCTTGTCCTGATCCCTGAGCTAGTGACAGAGGCCTGAGTGACATACTCTTCCAGGATCTCATAATAATTTTTTTTCTTCCTGGGGACACTTCTACTCTCATCTGTCTTGGCTTGGGCTTCCTAAAAGAAAAGCCTAAGAAAAGGATTAATATAAAAGTGATTTCCTGAAGGAATAATCGCAGAAGAGATAAGAACACAGGAAAGATCAAGAAAAGATAGTTAATCGAGGTCCTGTGTTTAGCTGAAAGCCATAGGAACTTTGTCGCACAGGAAATTCTGGTCAGTGGTACTAGAGTCACTGTGGTGTGTCTGTGTGTGTGTGTGTGTGTGTGTGTGTGTGTGTGTGTGGTCAGGGAGTAGGAAAGGAGAAGATCTTAAATTTCTCCAACAGTATCAGCAAATTATTGGCTGTTTGCTTCTCAGGTTGGGCTATGGCCTGAAAAAGCAGAATTTGCTTCTCAAAAAAAAAAAAAAAAAAATCAAAATCAAAATAAAGGGATTATTAGTAACCAATACTTTTAGTATCTAGAGTATGAAGGTTCCTCTCCTTCTTGGCTGTTAGCAATATTTCTACCCCAACTAAATTTTCTTAATGGCAAAAAAAAGACATGGTCAAATGCACACATTTTTTTTTTTTTTTTTTTTTTTTTGTCTTTTTGAGACAAGGTCTCACTAGGCAGTCCAGGCTGGCCTTGAGCTCACTTTTGTAGCCTAGGCTGATCTCGAACCCACACTGATCCTCCTGCCTCAGCCTCCCAAGTGCTGAAATTAGAGGCATGCGCCACCACGCCTTACTTGCACACACAAAATTAATGATGCCAAAAGCATGGGGCATAATTCATCTTAGCTTTGCTTATCTACTTGAGAGGTAGTGTTGCTATAATTATTACTTTTCTTCATCTACTTGTCAAAACCGGAACTAATGTAGTCAAAAACGATAGAAATGAATGACAGTTTGGGGAGCAATATGAGAAACATGGAGCCCCTAGATGAAAACCAAACACAAGTCCTCGAATCCTCTGGTACTTGCTCCTGAACCATTGCACAAGCATTTATCCCAGGGCTCTTCTGTTTTAACTTGCAACCCACTCTATCTCTTACTAGCCAAGTGACCACTGTATACCGCCTAAATTTCTCAGTACCTCCTAACTTACATCTGTAAAATGGGACTAACCCTAACATCTGCTTCATAAGGGAATGGCAGGGAGCAATGAGCTACTACTGAACTTTCTATACAGTCTATACTTAGCAAATGTGAGATTAGTTGTTCCTATCAGTGCCTCATTTATTGTGATCCCTAGCTTTGGAAGGAAGATGTGGCTATATTTACATGTAGCCTGTTCAGTGAACCTTTAAGTTGTGTTATAGGCTCTTAACAGAGTGCTTTGCTATGTTATGAAATGTCCCTAAATTAGTCTCTTTCCTAGACCCCAAGGAAATTTCTGTAATCAGTCGTATCTGTGAGTCATTGTTGCAGGCTATGAGTTGGAAGTATATTTATGTTTTCTTACGGTTTTATCTGGATGTCCCTGCAAAGCCTCATGGGATCATAGGTGCGCAAAGCTTCTTGGGATCATAGGTGGCACTTTTAGAAGGGAATTTGCTCCTAGGAGCATGATACTGGTCAATATCTTGACCTCACCAGGAGCTGTGTCTCCTCTACCATGCCACCCTGCCTTGGAGCCAGCTAACTCTGGACTGAAATCTCTACTGTAAGCGAAACTCAATCATTCTTTCCTTAAACTGTAGGTGTCAGAAATCGTGTCTGAGAAGCAAGGAAAGTTACTAAGACCTGTTTCAAAGGAAAATAAAAAAAAACTATTTTAAAAAGAGTCATTACTCAGATCATCAGTAATTCCATTTTGCTGATAAGCTTCAAAATGTTTACATTTTTGATAAGGTGAAACTGTGCTTTGATTTTGGGAAGCTGGAAAAAATGCCATAGGATTGACATGCTACAATTTTATATATAGTTAGATTTCTGAATTTCTGTGTAAAAAATTTTTATCACATTCTATAGGGATTTATTGGAATATCAATGATTGGTGGAAAATACTGGTACCGTGTTGAGTCTAAGACATTTGATATTCAGAATGACAGTGATATTAAGCTCAAGTGACTATGTTATGGGCTAATAGTATCACTAAACTTCTCTTCTGGAGGGTTAACTACTTAAGTTTGCAGACCAAAATATTAGAGAAAAAGAAGGGCTACAAGGATAGCCAATATTTTGGCCTTAGCCTTTCAAGGTCAGTGAGGACTCAAGACATAAGAGAGCCTGTACTGTAACATGCTATAACTCAGTGATGTACCAAATTTTCAGTTCAAGGAGATTATGGGGCCAAAGAGGAAAGGGATCAGTGATGTACAGTGTGCCTAGGGAGAGTCACCTAGAGAGACACATTCTCTCAGGCTTTCACAGAGAGCAAACTGGTCAAGCAATGGCCGTGACTCATTCTGATGGCTGATATTGACAAAAGTTCTACAAAACACTGTACATGGTTTCAGGTAAATCCTGGGAGGATTTGACTGACCTTGCCAGTTACATATTTTGTTATATAGGTCTTTATGTTGGTCTTAACCATCCAGCAGAAAAGTTTAACTACAAGGGATAGAAAGTAAAGTCATATTAATATGCTGAACTGTAAAAGGCTCAAGTCAACAGCTCCTGACATTGCCCGTTGTGCTGATAACCCACAACTATTATGGACTATTGGACTGTACATACAACTACTTTCTCTTAGTTCAATGAAAAGAAATATTCATACTAATAGTGGCTAGAATAGTTATCATGTCTGCATCTTGTACTCTGAACAACTACTATTAAGACAAAAATATGCATTGTATTAATTATTGTGGCTATCCTACTGACATGTTTTGACTTGTTGTTCTTTCTTATTAAAATAATAATGTTGAAAAATTATGCACTAGATGTTAGTAAACATAATTTTTTTGTCTTTTTGAGAGAGGGAAAGCTGGTTGGCATGGCTGAGTATAAAAGCCTTCCTTCAGAGAAAAAAAAAAAAAAAAAAACACCTCTCCATATTTCCATGTATAGATGTGTAACTGTAGACACAAACATGAAGGAGACTGTTTATTACATATTCATGTACACTGCTTCAGGAGATTACCAGCTTCCAAGTTTTAGGTTTATAAATCTACTTCTGAATCTATAATAATTCTCTGAACTCCACACTCCGTACGTTGGACTCGCATGAAATATACTAGATTGCTATCACTGTCTGGCTTCTGCTTCACTTCATCTTTATAAATCACTGCTCAATAAACAAAGAAATAGGAATCAGGAAACCAGGGAGATTGGGAAGAAAGATCACAATTATTTGATGAGTGAAACATCTGGAAAGGGATTATGACTTCATTATCTTTGGAAAGTAGTTAATGAAACCCCTCTCTTAGTTCACTGAAGAATGATAAGTGGAAGTACTTCATCAAACATTAACTAAGAAACTGTATGCCCATGCTTAGGAGAAGTCAAATTGTCATTCTACACCATAAATATTTATTCTGCAGATGGTTTTTAAACCTACCAGTTTCCTTTTTATGAGGAAAAGTTAAGTCAGTATATTTATTTTAGATTATATTACAGAAGTTTTCAACAGTTGGGACTTTTAAAAACATTTATTCAATTCATTTTCCTATTGAAAATCATTGGTTTGAGCTGAGCAAATCATAAGTTAGCTGGAATTGAGGTGCCAGTTAATCTTTCTTACCTATTATATTTTCCTCCTTCACAATATAGAAATTCATTTCACAAAAATCAGAAATCTTTGGAAAGCATAGTTTTTAGGGAAAAAAAAATCTATGAATCTATAAACCACTGGAAAACAAAATAGTGCTCCAAAGATAATTATATTGAAGAATTAAATTATTTAAACCCAAATGTGATTAAAAATCTTTAAATAAGAATGTAAGCCAAGTGGAATAAACAACTATTGCTGCCATGTGAACCAGCAAACATACTTATTATAAACACACTGCATTTTGTCTATTTGATTCAATCATCAAACACTTATTGGGCAACAAGCAAATTGAGGATGGTGACAGGGGCTAAGAACACAGAACTAGAGTGGTGGTTACTCTCCTCAGGGAGCGCAGTCTAGAACAGGCGACAGACTCTCCTGCAGCTCTCTGCAGTGCACTGCTACAGCAGCAGCGCCAGCTATGTACTGTTGCAGCAGGGAGAAACAACTGCCTGAAACTAGCTTAGACCGGAAAACATTTATGAAGACACAAGGACCGGGGTTTGATCCTCTGCATGCCATGTGGTCCCTGCTCCTGGTGTGCATTGGCACCGGATCTGAGACTGGGCATGGTGGCACATGCCTGTGATCCCAGTACTTGGGAGGCTGAAAACAGGAGGATCACTACGAGTCTGATCTGTGTAGTGAGAACCTGTAGACCTTGTACTAAATATCAAAAATAAATAAATAAATAAATATAATGCCACTGAAAGCAATGCGATTTTTAAGAATAGGAGACCATGGGGGGAATGTCAATCAATATATAAATGAAAACCAGCAAATTGTTTGTGGGAATAAATTCAGAGAAAAGATTTTTTAAACTATGATCTAATAAGAGTTGGAGTAAAAACACCCAAATTATGAATGAAGCGCTTATTTTGACATCTCAAGAATATTTCTATGGGACCTAAATTGCAGCTCTAATGACAGGCCTTGTTCTGTGTAATGAGATTCTTTCATGAACTAGGTTTCACTAAAATCATTAAACAATATTAAAAGAGCATTTTTTAACATGCAGCGAACCACAATATTCAGCCTAATTTTTTTCAATTTTAATTTTTCGATTATCATATGTTTGTAGTACATCATAATAATTCATTCCTTGGGGAGAATAGTGCATGGTAAATTTGTACTATGGTATTTTCCACCCTGGAGCACATTCGGACACAACTGATTAGTATGTCAGAAAAATCACAGCATGACAACACTGGACAACACCTGAAGCGCGCGCTAAGCTGTTCCTTCAAGCCCTGATTAGTGAGCGAGTTAGAGTGGCCTCAGTCTGCAATAGGAATATGTTATTTCAGCTCTGGCTTTCGTGTCAGTACGCTGGTAAGTGCATTGCCGAGCACTGTTCTTCTGGAGACCAGAAAGGGCGGGGTCAAGGAGCTGACAGGTTTGACCTGGGCTGAAGCCTACATCCGGGTTTATCCAGTCGAGGCTGAGACATAACAGAGCCTCAGGGTCCTCCTTAAGAACCCTGGTCCCACTCAGGAAAATGCAGCCCGCCTTACGTCCTCACCACCGCACGTCCCTGCTCCCAGGGCCGTCACGTCAAGGACAGGATCTCAGCATGTGAATTTGGAGAGGGGCACAGTGGTCAGCCCCCGGTACCCAGGGTGCACACAGAGTTTTCCCCAAAGCCATGTGTTGGGAGTCTGTGCCCCTATGGCCATGCTATTCGGATCCCAAAGAAATGATTCGGTTCTTTTCCGCTTGCTCTCTTCTCAGTTCTTGTCTTTCTGTTTTCTAAGGCAGGTAGTTCAGTTAAAAAATATCAAGCATTGCAGCCATCTGGCTGGAAATTTATTATTTTCCTAACATTTTTCTGACACACTTTTGCTTTCGTTTGGGAGGTACCACATGTGATTTAAAAGTTTTTTCTTCCTTAAATGAGCAGGCACTTGCATTCAGGGCCGCTTCTTAAAATCTCCACTGTCTGTCTGAGGCGAGTAAGATGAATTTGCCTCCTTTTTTCCTGAATACAACATTCACTCTAAAAAGATCCCTACGCAATGTAGATTTAAACACAGCCTTGTTAATTTATAAGTTAATGAAAAGTTTCCTTGCATAAAAACAGAGGAAGATATGCTTCCTGCGAAGAGTATGTGACAATAAAGAAAAATCATTCATCGCTTTTCGTATCCTTTCACATCTGTCCTTTGAGAGAAAGGACTATGCGGGTGTCGTGTGGCATCACAGAAGCTGTTGAAAAGTTCTCGTCACCCTGTGATGCCACCCCGTGAGGCTATTCTTCCTCAACAGTAAATTCTTATCTTATATCATTGTGTTCAGGCCTTTTTTTAGCTCCCAGCTAAAGAATTATTTTTGAAAATATTTTATAGGCTTGAGTTAAAGCTTCAAACACACAATGCTGCAATAATAACAACGCAGATATGTGAATTTCATTCTTCACAGTTTCCACAGCTGTTGCACCTATGTTACCTCATCTAATTCTCTCAGAAACCGCATAGGAAGCCAGGAAACTCTGGTTTCACTTTACACACGTGAAACTTAAACATCTTGGTTGCGTTTCCTCAGGAGCTTGCTCAAAGACCAGGGTTCACATGCAAGGAGTTTCCTTTTGAGCTGGACTCGAGAAATGCTTCCAAGGAATATATAATCGGACAGGAGAGAAAGGAAAGCCAGAGAAAGGTACATTTCCAAGGACTTTCCTCTACCCCAGCCTTGTGAGGAAATCAAACCCAGGGTCTGGCACGTGCTAGGCCGGTGCTCAACCACTGACCAGCCTGTGCTTTGCTTACCAACACAGCAAGTTCCCAAAGCCAGAAACAGTCTTGTCCCCAAGTCATAGGTATTTGCAGTTATCAACTTGGGTGTGAAGAGGTAAATGGTAAGGGAAGATGCGTAGACAGGGATAGATTTTATTAACAGCTGAGCAGAATTAGGTGATTCATGGACCCAGTGTCACAGAGCTAGGACAGGCAAGGCCAGAGAAAGACTAGGCACGGTGTGCATGGCTTCTCTGATGAAGTAAAATGATGATATTTCTTATTCCCCAAGTGTAGATTACACGATGGAACAGATGAAAGAGAATGTATTAAACCTGAAAAACAAAAAAATCTTTTTAAGATCTGCTAATAACAGAAGTGTATCGACCCTGCACATAGACACAATTATTCAAAACCTGAGGCTTTCATAGAAGGCAAAGAGACAACAACGTATCAACCCAGCAAGCATACTAACACCCTGCCAGTAAAAATCGTCAAGGCTTTTGGAGTGGGTGGAGATGTTGTACCCAATGAGAGAACATACTTCTGTAATGACCAGTGCCCTACTACTTTTATGGAACACATGTATTGCAAAAATTATGACACACAACTGGTCAGGCAAACTACATATGGAAAAGTGACAGCCAGTGTGTGTGTCACCACGTACCAGCAGCTCTCAGTCATCAGTTTCACACTTGTGAAATATTTGCATACAGATGTAAAGGTATTCTTGCGGCTTACTCAATAAATCAGAATGGGGCTTTATGCACCCCCGAGTTTTCAATTAATGTTGTTGACAGAATGAATGGCTATTTATGGACCAGCCTTTCATGTTCCATTCATGACACACAATGCCTGCGTCTTAAAGATCTCATCTAAATGCCTGCCCTCTTAGGAGGGAGCTCATGGGCTCCATTGTATATATAGGGAAGCATAAGGTTCAATGGTTCTATCTAATCAGCAGACTGGACCTTACAATTTAATAAAGGCTGTCGAAGCCTTTGTTCTGCAATAGGGCATTATTCTACAAACTCTACAATAAGTCAAACCTCTGTACAAAGATCTTAGGCAGCCAGTATCTGAATGTCACTTTCCCAAGTACATCCTGTTCATTCCCGCTGTATTGCAATGACTGTATTTTGGGGCAGAAAGGATATCTATGCAGAGCAGTTAATTTTCGATGTTTAGTGAATCCTTAGTGCATCTACCTACTGAAATTCATGAGTGTCTGGCATGTATTGGAAGGCCAGTTATTGTCAGATGAATTTAATTCAACAAGAAAGCTCTGGACACTGTTGGTGTTTCTATGATGAGGCTCAGTTCCTGCAGGATGAAAGGGAAAGGTGGAGACTTCCTTCATCTCACCCATCCTGCCCCGTCCAACAGGACAGGGAATGCAAAACTGTTAAGCGGGAAAGGTTTCCACAGTACATGAGTAAAATTCCACCACCCTTTGTGAATTTAAAATGGAGACTTCCAGTAGGCCTAGTCTCTAATGGTGGCTCTTTGTCAAATAATTAAAAACAGCACAGCACGTTCTTTCTCCATACACCTCTCTTGTTTAAAAAACAACTTTGAAAACTGCATGATTTCTTTTTGGCCACAAATATGTTCTGGGCAGTGGCCCAAGATTAAGGTCTCCATTTTTCAGATGAGAAAGCTGAGGCTCACTAAACCTCGCTGAGGTCCTGAAAAATAAACACCATGTAGATGACCTTCAGAGATCAGGGTGCTGATGCCAATTTATCAGATGTAATCTGAACTGACTCATTTTAAAAGATCAAACTGTGTTTCCCAAGTCCCGAGGCACCATATGAAAAGTATGGTGTGTTTGTTTACTTCTTCAAAACAAATTAAATGTGTATCCTATGCATTATTGATGTCTATTACTTTAATTCCTAAGAAGAATGTGTATCAAATTGCTTTCGCAAGAGAAACTATATTAGAACAACTTGCATTTACATGCCTTTTTAGTTTGCACTGGAGCGTTTATCCTGCTGCCAACTCGAGGACCATGACACAACGTGACACTATTTTCAAAATCACATACGTGAGTGACTGTTCTGTAACACGGATTAGTATTCACATCCCAGAACATCTATACCTAAGTAGCAATGGGTCCAGACCAGTAGTTTCTTGGGATGGATGGGAAGTCACAGTACAAACCAAATGGTCACCAAAGTCCTTGGATCATAAATTAACCCTAGGTGAACCTCTGGAACTTCGGCCAGGAGTTTCTAGAAGAATCTCTATGATCCTAATTGATCTCTAACTCTTTACTCTTCTCAAATGTAGCTCATTTCCACTTGAAATCTTTCTCATGCTCTCTCCAATACAAACAAGAAGGGCCAAACTGGTCCGGCATAGACTCCGCATAGATTCATAACTTAGAGTAGAGGTAGCTCTCTCAAGAGCTCCACTACAATTAGCAGAATTTAGATGCAGAAGTGAATTGTAAAATTACGTAATATAACACACTCAGTGAATTTAAATAACTTGCCTAGGTCCACGGTAGAATAGACATAAAACATGCCCCTCTAGGTGGAAGAAAATAATTTGTTTACAAAAGCGTGAAGCAGGTGGAGTTAACTTTAAAATGCAAGATTTCTCAGTAAATCTTAATTCACATAGACGCCTTGAGACAGAATATAAGAAGTCAGTCAGGCCACCCTGACTAAATAATGAGGTTAATATTTCTGAAAAGGCTAAGATCTGTCATCTAAGGCCTTAAATCATACTCATTCAATGCCAAGCTTAAGCATTGTAGTAATAAAAAGGAACAACCAGGGCGAAACAGAGAAACAGCTGATAGGCGCTGTGGTAATGAACGTGCTTCCAGGCCATGCGCACGTGAGTTGTGGTGAGAGAAAGGCGTGACTGGCGACGCCTTTTCCCTGGTGCATGGCCGAGTTGGGCAGGATGATTTATAAACCTCAACACGTTGAAGAGCAAAAAAATAAATCATTAGGGAGCATGGCTCATGATTCAGCTTGCTTTTTTTCCCCACCAACACGGGTAATAAATTGTGTGGGCTTTAATAATTTATAGGAGATGCTGTTATAATGTGAGAATATTAACTTCAGTGAGTCTTTTAATTTGCTTGTGATGTCGACAGTGTGCGGAAGTTTTTTCTCCTAGAGCACCGTGGTGATACCACCAGTGTGCAGCTGTATTTTGACACTTCAGTCAGAGGCTTCTGAGGGCCGAGATGAGACAGTTTACTGTAGCCCTGAGCTTATCAATTTGGTACTAGTCCCTCGGGAATTACATGCCGCAGAGAGAATTAGACAGGATGGTTTGACGGCACTTAAAATCATATTAGCACATTCACATCCAACGCTTTTCTCCATGTCCTTGTGAAAACATAACCTGACTAAAGCCATTTTATTTCTGACCAGGACTACCTTTAGACTTGCTAGCAGGAAAGAAAAAAGAAAAAGGAGGGAAAAGAAACATTTTAAACTCATAAAATGCAACACCAGGAAAGCCCGCCACATATTCTAGCTTCATTTGGGAATATGATCAGTTTATTCCCAGGTAATAATACTCTCCATAGAGTCCCTCTAATGCTTTCTTAACATTCCAGAAATGATAAGACAATTGTGACCTTCACATACTTTAGAAAGAATTCCTCTTTTTCGTATCCATGCTTCTTACTGGGAAAGAATGAATATTGTCACATTTTACTAAATATCAGAGCCAGAAACCCTAATATATGGAGAGAAAAGAGAGAATAAGAAGAAAAAGAAAAAAGTGTAGTTGTATAAACAAAGCCTGGGGAGAGAGCGCACTGGCCAATATGGCTGACCATGGAAAGCCAGGTGTGGGCGCCAGGCGCTATCTGGAGTATCCCCTGCCATGCAAGCCACACACAGAAGAACACCGGCTCCTCCTGCATTCCAGGTCATCTCCCTTCATGAATAGTTTCTGTCAAATTTTAAAATTTTATAATCAGTGAAACTGTCAGTGTGAGAGGTTGGATTAATTCATTGGCATGAGAAACAGGCAGAAGGAGAGGGGATTGCCTGCGTGGACTGAGGAAAGTGGTCATATATCGGCATCCATGAATCACTGGAGAAAGGAAGAGAAAGAAAGAGAGAGAGAGAGGGAGGGAGGGAGGGGGGAGGGAAGGAAGGAAGGAAGACACCCCCCCCAGCACCCTCCCCATATTTTTTGCTTCTTTGCTTTGCAGTTCTGGGGAGCAAACTCAGGGCCCCCTGTGTCCTATACACTGGATCATAGCTGTACAGTACCCTACATCCCCAGGCCTCTCTTATTTTTTAAGATAGTCATGCTTCATGAATGTTTACTGAAACCCTTTTCCATTGGTCTGCACATTTAGCTCCTTTCTCCAAATGCTGCCCAAGTATCAGTATCTCCCGTATAACTAACACCACCCTGTTCTCACTCATCTCAGTGGCAGTTTGTCCTTCAACCTCAGCGCTTTATTTTACCTCATTTATAGGTTCGTGGTCAAAGTTTGGTTCCTTCTGAAGGGGTCAGACACATGTGTGTATATGTGTGTGTGTGTGTGCGTGCACGTGTGTGTGTGTGCATGCACATGTGTGTGTGTTTGTGTGTATGTATGTCCCCTTCTAGAAAATGTAGATGAATCCCTGTACAATAAATCACTTTCATAACCAAAATACCCTACAGTTACATGAGGTCTATACACCAAGGCAGAGGTTGACCCACAAGAGACCACCAAGTTCTGATATCCTAAGGCAAAAGTTACAACTGCAAGCTGTAAATTTTTTCTTGTATTTTATAGTGTGAAGCACCAAACTCCCAATATTAATCAAACCTCAACATTCTGAGTCCTGCTCCCTGCATAACGTTACACTGTAACTTGTGTTGCCGCAGAGACTTGGATAGAAGCTCAGAAATAAAGGACAACTGGGGAAAATATTTAATAGTGATCAACATAGCATTCTTTTGTGTGTGTGTGTGTGTGTGTGTGTGTGTGTGTGTGTGTGTGTGTGTGTATTTGGTATAGGGTCTCACTATGGAGCTGAGACTTGTACTGATCCTCTTGCTTTCAGGCTCCCCACTGCTGAGATTACAGGCATGCGCCACCACACCTATGCTGTCAACCTCTCAGCAGGCCCCAGGGATGAGGATGTCATGGCATGTGGAATTAGGGATTGAATCCCAGTCCCTGTGTTTGCCAAAGCAGGCACTTACTCTGCTGAGCCATCTCCTCACCCCACCCCCCCTTTTTGGTGGTTTCAGGGATCAAACTCAGGACATTGCACTTGCCAGGCAAGCACTTATTCCACTGAGCTCTCTCCCCAGCCCAGCAGAGAACTCTTATATGACACTTTACACTCTCAATAGACAAAATAAAGTAAAGATGATTCTATCAAAGGTGAATCCTACCCTGCCCTTTTCCCTAAATTCAGTTTGCACTAGTTTTAAGTGTAGGGTGATGGTCCCTGAACTTTGTCAAATTAAGGAGCATCTTTCCACTGGTCAGCTCACTATGGAAGCCAGCATCTAGCATCCATTGGACGTGGATGAGCTATTCTCAGGGCAGGTGAAATAAAAGTATTAGAGCTTCCCATTTCCACGGCCCACGCAGGACCATGTGCGAAAATCCCTGTAAGTCGGGGGAACACAGTTTGCAAACCCCGAAATGCAAGCTGTGCTCAAGACAGAAGCAGATTAATAGGTACCCTGAAAAGAAATGTCCCATGGATATAGCAGTGCCAACTCAAGCAACTGTCACTAACAAGCAAGATACTTTGCATGTGGGATTGTGGGATTTCCTGGAATATAAGGGCATCCTGTGCTATCAAGAGAGCCAGTCATCCTCCTGATGGAGTGCTCTGCGATGGACCAGATGCCAAGTCTAATGTCCTTCAAGGCTCAGGGAGTAGAGCAGCAGCTACTTCACCTGAACAGTGTATGCTACCGTTCAGCAGAGCTGGGCAGTGCTGACCTCAGAGAGCTCTACAGTCTTGGCTAGGGGAAGGAGAGGAGAAGTAATGAAAATGAGCTCCTATTATAGACCACTACACAGAAGGCAGGTATGGCAACAGGCATTCACGCATGCGCAGGTATGGCAACAAACAGGCATGCACGCATGCGCAGGTATGGCAACAGGTATGCACGCATGCGCACCCGGGAACCTGAGAAAGCCTTCACATACTCATTATCATCATTGGTTCCTTCCTTAGATGCTCATTTCAGCCTCTAAGATAGGGAATTTTACAGGTGAAATTGAGGTTCTGGTCTATGACCTCCAAATTTACCGCCAAGTATCCTACTGATCACATAACCTGAGGATCTGAGTTAAGGTCACAGCCAAGGTCAGCAAAGGAGTCACAGGCCCTTGGATGCCGCAACACCTGTGATCCAAGGTCAACACTGGAAGTCCTCCCCCAGGGGGCAGATCCCTTCCTATCAGCCTTGCCTGTGGAGGTTGGACCCTGCTTAATTATAAGGCTGAATTCGGAATGCACTTGGTGTTTGCCAAGTCAGAAAGAGAAAACTCGTCTGCCTGTGATTTATATGCGCCCAGTGACAAACGGTATTGTTCTAGTGAGAAGAGCAGATAGCCCCCAAGCCAGACAGTTATGGCCCACGATTATAATAATTACAACACCTAGTGAAGCTTCCGAGTACCAAGAGAGCAACGGAACAAGAGGTCACCCCAAGGACAGAAGGAAAAGGAGTTTAACTAAGCCCCAGAGGGATAAAACAATTGGAGACCCTTCCTCTTGAAGATGAAAGGGATGACCCTCTCCCCTGTGGAAGAGAAAACAGCAGAGAAAGCGATCCGAGGGCAGACGGTGGCCCTAACAGGACTTGCTGTTCCTGGGCTGACACACATCAGCTACTTCTGTGAACATCAGCTTTGTAAACAAGGCCAATGCACTGCTTCAGGCTGTCTTGGAAGAAACCGAACTCCTCTAGGACTGATTTACATCAGTCATTTTTGTTCCTTATTTCCATTGCTGACAGACTGGTTCTATTGTCTGTGACAATTAGATTTTATAATCTTGAAAATAGCGATGCAAATTACCAAAATGTTTTCCCTTTGAGACCTTCTACATATTTGAATAAAATCATCTCTAAGCTGTTCAGTGGAATTAAAGGAAATAGGCTAAGTGTGATGACTGAAAGTTTGAAACTTAAGCATGAGGTTGCATTCACCCAATCCCCTCAATAATGGCCAAATGTGAATGACTTTCACAAAAGGAAACATTATCTCTTGTCTTGTGAAATACAAATACTACACTATCCTGTCTCGATTCCCCCATACACACTCAATTCAAGCAGCAAAATTCGTAGCTTGTCCTGAGCTACTACTCTAGCTTTGTGTTCCTTCTCTGTACCTCTCTCAATGCCCAGGTGGCCTTTATCTAGAATAAAGAGAAGACAGTACTGAACTCAAACTGGACATTGCAAAGCTGGACTTCACAACGTTACACTCTCCCCTGGGCCCTTGATTTCTTCTAAGGTATCTGCCACAAAGCAACTAATTACACCAAAAATTCTCATCTCTTTCACTTTATTTGATCTTTCTGCAGCACATAATGGAATTTTGGTCCTCAGCAAATTGCTTTAGTACTTATTTGGAGGAGAATATTATGGAGGAGAATTCTAGCAAAGATTACAGCGAAGTGATACAACTTGGGCATGGACTGCCAGGAAATGATCCCCACTTCTGGTCACAGACATGGCCCCACATGTGCTTCTGTTTAGCTTCTTCAATCAAATGTCTTTATTTTCGTTGGTTTATTTATACCAAGGACTTGGCTATATATTTGACTTCTTTTTCTCTGTGTTTTGATTTTCCTTTCCTTGTTTTCCTCCTTCTGTCTCTTTGCTTTTCATCCCTGTTTCTCACAAACATACACCATAAGTTCTTCATGTTACATAGCTATACAAACACGCATCCAAATAAATATCTCAAGAAGCAACTTTGTATGTGTGCATGTTTATAACTTAAGTCTTTCATTTATTTGCTTATTCATCTGTGGCTTTCGCATAAGGATTTGAACCCTGCAATTACAGGACCAGAAACCACAAAGCAAATGACTACACACAATGAGAAATCAAGCATTTTAAACAATGAAATGTCTCCTGATCATCTAACTTTGACTTTAAAACCAAAAGCACTGTTTTCCAAAAATGAATCATGGCTATGAACTTGCAGAACTGAAGATTGTTTCAAAACTTCATTTTTTTTAACTCTTTGTATCACAATTTTCATAATGTTTAAGCCCAGGTACTCCTTGAATTCCTTTTAAATTAGCTTGGGGCCAATTCTAGGATCACATCTTTTTCCTGAAGGGGAAAAGACTATGACTATTAGTACGTGTAGGAACATGGAATTTTAAATTACGCTGATGTGAGTTTCCTCAAGCACAGCATTGGATAGCAAAATGTAGGTCATGCTCTACGTAAGACCAAAACTATATTTTGGAACAGGGTCTCACTACGTCGATGAGACTCCTGGTGGTGCTCCTGTTTGTGGCCTCCCCAGCACGGGGATTACAGGCACATGCCACCACACCTGGACTCATTCGCAAGCTCAGTGTATCCCAGGGGCGGGGCTGGTATAGCATGCAGGACCAGGGATTGCCCTGGTCCCTGTGTCTGCCAATGTAAGTGCTTTGTCCATGGAGCTCTCTCACTGGCCTTCAAACCAAAGCTGTATTAACCAACCTTCTTATGAAGTTTTCCTTTCCTCACAGCCTGTGCACTGGTTGCTGGGGACTCATACATAAATGAGATGCCCATGGCCTGCTGCCATGCAGCTCAGACTCCAGAGGCATGTGAACCATTGTGCATGTCACCAAGCTGATGAGGGAATCTGCAAAGGGAACATCTGGACACATTTGTTTTCTATTTTGCACTAACGAGGAGGCTAGCACAGGTTTACCTAAGCACAAGTCATCTAAATGAACGATATAAGGATTAAAAGCATCTAGTAAGGCCAAGTTAGGAACAGAGTTCCCCGCTACAAGAATGCCACACCTGAAATTCTAGACCTAAGAAAGAATATTTTCTTTTTGCTATTATCCTTTTTACTTTTGCTTATATCCAAATACTCCTTGTGTTCCTCAAACTTGTAGCAATATAATTGTATGCATGTCAGAGGACTTACATTTCAGAAATCTCTCCCAAAATCTTTTTTGCCTAACTTTCTAAAGTGATTTGGTTGCTAGCTAACTAAAGAGAGCAGAAGAAAGAAAAATAGTCTTCTTCCTTGGGCACTTACGGCATGTGGAAAATTTAACCAATTCTGGTGTTTTAGTCACAGTGCTATGGGAAGGAGAGAGACAAAATGCATTAAGCACGCCTTTTCTTTTCCTTCCTGGGTCTCCCTAGAGTTTATCCTCAAGGGCGTTCTCAAGGCCATAAACTCATGAACCTTACTAAAGTGAAACACCTTCATAATATTTCTCCGAGGGCTGAGGAAAGGAAGGAATGTGCCCGTGTGAGCTTTAGGCGGATCTTTAAAAGGATGTAGCAAGTGGGTTTCACTGTACGGGCAACTCTCTCGGGTCCATTTTTTCTGCCGCGCTGAGTAGCACGTTCAGATCTGATTTTCAGTGCATGATTGTCCCTGGTTATCTCCCAGTCGTCTTGCCGCAGGAAGGTTCATCCTCTTTTCTCCGGGTGAAGGCTGGGTCAGAAGGGAGCTGCAGTCTGCCTGTGAGTGGATTCCCTGCCTCTCCCGCATCCAGCTGCCAACGCCGAGCCTGCCCGAGGCAGGAAGGGAAGGTTAGAAGCTGCCCCCAGACCCTGCTTCTGAGGATAATGAAAGCACGGTGTTTTCCTTGCCAATTTCCTACCTGCACCTGTCATGCCTTCCTAAGACCTTTCACAGAGTTTGTTAGTAAATGTCACCAGGAGAAAGCGTCTCATGCTCAAGTAAGTTTGCAAAAGAGTGGGTAAAATAAAGTTAACTAGTCCTGTGGTTGCACTCCCTAAAATGCTACTCAGAGCCTTTCATGCTCGTGGGTACTCAGGCCATTTAAGAGGGAAAGGTTGATGGAATCCCTACCCATCATCTTACCGGCCACTTCGGAGTATCTCTCAGGGCCAGGGCTCCACAAGCCACAGGTCGCAGAGCACAGTGCCGCTGCTTTTCTCCGTTGCCCGCCTTGGTTGGAGGACTCTCTCCTCTCTGAGCCAGGTATACCAGTTCCTCGTTCCTTATCGCAACATCCCACGCTGCATTTTCAAGGTTCCATTCTCTTTATCTTCACTTCTCCCCTTTACTCTATTTAAAATAGTTGTCCCATGCTGAGGCAGGAAGACCACAAATGGGAGCCTAGGCTGGGCGACTGAGTGACTCAAGGGCTGTGATGTAAGTAAATATATACATGGACTAGGGAGGGAGCTCAGTGCAAAGGAAGGCCCTGGGTTAAATCAACAAGTCAGAGAGAGAACTAAAATTGGGGTGGCCAAGAGGTCACCTGAAATCTTTGTTCCTGATGGGTTTTTAGTGGACAGAAACTGGCCAGCAGTAGTACTAAACCACTTGAACCAGCACACAGGAGAATTTTAGCTACTAATTTTATAACCTAAACCTAAGCTGACTTTGGCCTGTAGCACTCTGGGCTCTTCCTGCTGAATGACAAGCTTCAGTTTTCGTCTTGAGCTTTGGCACAGGTAACACTTCCATCACCTTGCTGTGAGGTGACCAATGAAAGCAAGACTCACACTAGATTCTCTCTGAAGGGTGACATAAAATGAAATTCGTTTGCTCATAGGCACAGGTAGTGCATAGAACCTGCTTTGTTCCTTCAGGATATGCTGTCTCCCCAGCCTTTGAGTTGTCCCGTTCCTGTCTTTGCTTAACAGTGGTTCTCAACCTTTCTAATGCCGTGACCCTGCGATACAGTTCCTCATGTTGCGGTGACCTCAAACCAAAAAATAACTCTGGTGGCTACTTCAAAACTGTAATTTTCCGATGGCTTGCGGCGACCCCTGTGTTTTGGTCGTTCGACCCCCTCGAGGGTCTCGACCCACAGGTTGAGAACCGCTGACTTGGAAGGAAAAGGAAAGTACCTCAGAGGCAGGGCTCTGCTCTGCTCATGGTCAGCAGCAGGCAGGCAAAGGCCCTCAGAAGTAGTGACCCGACCCGGAGACTTAGCAATCATTGTGTGCCATGTGCATGGGAGGTTGGAGGACAACACAAAATGCTGCAGTGTTGATATATCCACCGTTAATTTTCCAATGACAGCCCATTTCTACCATTCATCATGCTAATTAACAAGGTGCTAATTTCACCAATAAAATCTACTTTTGACATTTGCTATGCTAATTAGTAAAACATCTATATTGGAAATGTAGAAAGCTGAAATGCTGCCTGGAGTAGCCTCTCCCAGATTGTGGCCTTCAGCATCACTGTCCTGCCTCCAACCCATCCCCAGGGAAGCAAGGGCCTCATTAGAATGCTAGCCACACCTGGGGAGGAATTTCAGCCAACCTCCTTTACATCACAAGATCTGTTCTGACACATTTTATGCAAATTACTGTATAGCTTCTGTAAGCGCTGTAAAGAAAACAAATAGTTGAATGACTTGGCATTTATGTTAGAAGCTCTCTAGAAGGATACCTCATATCTCCACATATTTAGGTTGATATCTGGCTAAGAGCACTGGAAGAAGAGCCTTTCAGGAGGAGGTAAAGGGAAAGGCCAAAGGTACCCTGGCACAGGGAGACAGCATGAGGAGAGGAGACGGAGTCACACAAACTTGGGGATGCTGAGCACGGGATGCTGCTTTGGATGGCTGGGTAACATTCCAACTGAGATTCGAGTTTATTACAGGGTGTCACGCAAGGGAGTGCCAGAGGATTTACATCCTAAATCGGATCTCCCTTGAGGGAGGAGAGTGGACTATTGGGGTAAAGAGAAGAAGCTGGGAGATCGCTTAGGAGGCTAAGCAGCTCACACAGGAGTTTATAGCGGCCTACTTTAAGGTGTTACAGGAAAGATGGAGAGAAACGGAAAACTCATGGGTATATTTGGACTTAGAATGGACAGGACTTAGTGATGAATAAGAATTGAAAGACAGAATGAAGGAAAAGAAATCAAATCTTTAGTTAGGGGCTTCTGCAGCTAGGTAGTGTGTGGTGTCATGGACTAAGGACAGAGACTCAGTTTCTACAAGTGGGATGGGGAAGGACATGAGCATCGTGGAAGGAGATCCTCAAGGTGCAGCCAGCAGCTTCTTGGGTGGCTGCTGAGAGCTTAGGCCAGTTTCCTCTACCAAGGCAGTCATTTTTTTTTTTCAGGATTTCTGGAAATAGCTAGAAGTCCAGGAAAGCTTCTAGAAGCATTATGTCCCCCATGCCTGGCAGTGGTTTTACAATGAAAGATCCTGTGCTTCAAGAAGACTTTGTGAAGGTGAAAGGTAGCAACCGTCGTGGTGGTTACAGAGGCGCAGAACACAACCTGCCTGTAGACTCCGAAGCCGCAAGATCAAATCCTGGCTGTGCTTTGCTACCGTGTCTCAGCAACTGGGGAAGGCTCATTTTTCTCATTCGTCAAAAAGGGAGCAATCTGTGGTGTGAATTTTGAACAAACTAACGTATATAAAAAGTTTTCAAAGTGAGCCAAGGGCCAGTGATATAGGCCCGCGGTATAGCACCTGCCTGGCGAGCATGAGATCCTGTGTTCGATTTCCCAGTACCAAAGAATAAATAAATACAACCCGGTAGAAATGCATAACATATTATGTGTTACTTTTATGACTACAAAAACTAATGACAAGGGTCTCATTTTGAGCATAATAAATATAAAAACTACTCACTATAACTATTACATGCAAATTCCTTCCTTTAGAGTGTTTGGTATATATAAATTATCAATTTTAACAAAAACGCGTTCTCCTGATCCTCCAAGGAGCGAGCTTGGTAATAAATGACATTAACTTTTAACAACAACATCATTTAGTGCAGTGGAATATATAAAAAAAAAAAAAAAATCACTGCAGTAAAACCACTTGGGTGTTTTAATAAAACACTTCTTCTCAGGCTTTTCCCTAAGTCTGCAGAATGAGAATCATTGCAAACGGAATCCAGGAATCAGTGTTTACAAATATTCCCTAGTGATGGTCACACATTTGGTCCAGAGTCCAAGACCTGAGGAGCTATTTCATAGGTAAGAAGTGGAATTTTAGAGCAGGAGTCTGACCCTATGATGAAACTGGATTGAGAAAATCCCAGTCTTCATCTTGTGCCACTCCATTTTCTATTACTCTAACAAAATAGCTGAAGTTAGAGAGCTTGAAAAGTAAAGAGGTTTACTTTATTCATACTTTGGGTTTTTTATTTGTTTGTTTGTTTCTTGTGGTCCTGGGAATCAAACTCGGGACCTTGCCAGCCAGACGCTTATATTGCTGAGCTATCTCGCAGGCCCTGTTCATAGTTTTGGAAGCTGCAAGCCCACAGTCGGGGAGCCTCGTGGGTGGGGCCACCAGTAGATCTAATGGTAGGTGCATCGTGACGAATTCATGCACTAGAGACCAGAGGTCATGACAGGAAAGAAAGCCAGACAGAGCATGAGGGCTGGGGAGATGGCAGCAATCCCCCCTAGGCCTCACCTCTTAAAAATATCACTTCTCAGCATTGTCACACTGGGGGCCGCGTGCTCCAAACAGGGTCTTATGGTGTGACGTTCAAACAATCTCCAAATCATAACACTTTGTGTCTCACATGCACCGGCCAGGGCCTGGGGCTTGCTAACCCTTCCACCTGGGAAACCACCCAGAGTAAAAGCTCAGCATGCGATATGCCCAGCAGGAAGAGGCGAACATAATAGGTGGCACAGTTAGTAAGTACTCAGGAGACAAAAGCTGCAAGGGGATCCGAATGGCCCAATCACAGCACAGCAGCCGGCCTGGCGAAGACACAACGCCAGCCAGGGGTGGTGGCGCACGCCTGTGATCCCAGCGCTCAGAGGCTGAAACAGGAAGATCACTGAGAGGTGGGGGTTGAGGCCAGCCAGGGCTACACTATCGAGGTCAAGGCCAGTCGATAAAGATGAGATGGAGCTCCTACACTAGGCGCATGCTTGGCCTCCCCCGCGCATGCAGGCTGTGATTCAAAGGTGACTCTTGTGGCTCTCCAATAATATTTTGTGTCTGTTATCTGTCAGGTGGAGGTGTAAAATTATCTGTCAAAAACATCATGAAAAACTGAAGGCTGACACACATTTGTACGCACATTCATACTCCTGTTATAAAAACGGGCTTAGGAGGAGGAGAATATGTTTTCAAAGGAAAACAAAAAATGGCCAAACATACCAAAAAATGCTTTCGGTATCGTTCCAGTTTTAGTGTATGCGCTGCTGAAGTGAGCACAAAAAATGCTTTCAGGGTATGAAAGTGTGAATCAGAACTTCGAGGAGCTATCATACACCTGTTAGCGCGGCTATTAATAAAAACGCATAATTGGCACTCCTTAAATATTATCTTTGCTGGTGCTATTATTAAGGCGTGCAACCTGCGCAAGGCACTATAATTGCCAAGGGATCATGGCAGGGCCAGAGGATCATAATCACGATGAGAGAGAGAAAAGGAAACAAATTTTTGTAATAGTATAATTTTATAGGTGGGGACTTTGAAAGCAGCTTGGTTCTCAGCTCCGCCGCTTACCGGCGGTTCGGTGTTGAGCAAGTTGCTTAACTTCAAGGAACTAAACTCATCCGTTGGTGGAAGGTGGGTGTATTTGCCTCTGTTGGTTGCTCTGTTGACCACAAAACAAATGCTGATAAAATAGGCAGCTCAGAGCATAAATAATAAACATAGAAATCTTTGCCAACTGAGTAGATTAAAAAAAAAAAAAAAAAAAAAAGACCAATCAATGTGACTTTGGTGTGCCTCCCCCCGCCAAGCACCCAAAACAAAGTAAGGACAGGATCAGAAGTGAAGGCAGACCTCAGGCTTCATTGAAGGTCATAAGGAGACAACCCAGAAGAGCAAGGAATGGCGGCGCGCTGAGCAGATGGCGCCCTTAGTGGAAAGCGCGGATGCAGTCAGGGAGCTACGAATAATTCAGCCTGGAAGCAATGAGGAGCGCAGAGCAGACACCTAAGAGGCTGGGACGACGGACAAAAGTAGGTGTGGGGAGGGTCTACCCAGGGCTGTGGAGCTCAGGCGGGGTCCGGCGAGGAGCCACAGCCCTCTCTGAGACCTGAGGCCACGGAGTGACAGGATCGGATTTGTGTCTTTCAATGATGAGGATAAACAGCATGATCTGGCAGAATAAAGATAGTGAGGAGCGGGGAGGACTCAGCGCTTATAAATGTGAGCAACGCCTATGAACATTTTGAGCTAAATGACTTTTAAAACAATTTCCATTGCTGATTTAAGATACTTTGCACAGATGTGAGAACACATTTTTTTTTCCTGATGGAATCTCATTTCTGTTCTGTTCTTCATATCCCTTTGTTTGCCCTCATTTGTGTTTATACCACCTGTCAATTTAGTATAATCTGTGATTTTAATGTGTTTCCCCTTTTCCAGATCATTATTAAAAGTGCTAAATAAAACCAGACCCATCATTGCCTCTGGCTTGTTCATTCCAGAACAACTCTACCTCATGCAAGATGGGAGCTGTTACTGGCATCACACCTCTAGAATCCTTGAAACTTCTTTGGTGTACACTAATCTGTCTCTGTGAACAAGACAAATAAAGATTTTTCTTCCTAAGTGGGCAAAATTCAAGAAAGAGAGAGAGTCAGAGAATGAGACAGAGAGAGAGAGAGGCAGAGACACACAGAAAGAGACAGAAAGAGAGACAGAGAGACACAGAGAGAGAGACAAAGAAAGAGACAGAAGTTTCTGGAATAACACTCACTGCATGGCATCAAAATATTGCCTGACTTTATACTGCATAGAAGCAAAACACTCTTGGGCCAATGAGATAGCTCAGTGGGCTAAATTCCTGCTTAGGCAAGAGCAGGGACCAGAGCTCAATCCCCAGCACCTGACGCCACATGTCACATTGGCCCCGTCCCTGGGTGCCAGTCTACAGGTCTCACAGGTCCTAGGTTTGGCTCTGCTAGTCACCCCTCCAGGTAGCCTTTCTACAACACTACCTGTCTTGGTCTTTTCAGAGTGTTGAGGGTAGAATGGCAGGTCCACGTGAGGTGTGGCCTTTAGTGCCACCATTCCACGATGGGAAGTGGAACGGCAAGAAAGAAGCATCCACATGCCCCTGTGTGTGTGCAGGAGACCGAGGGAGCATGACAAGAGTGGGCCAGGGGCCTGAGTGTGCCCTTTGTTATGAGGTGGCGCCTGGCTGTGTGGCCCTCCTGGCCTCCAGGTTGTGACCCTCCTGCCTCAGTCTTCTGAGTCACCTTCCACTTGCTTTATAAAAACCTCACTCTCTAGCTAAAGATCCCACTCCAGCGACACTTATAGGGACAACGCACCTGTCTGAAGGATCTCACCGCTGGAAAGTCATAGTGAAGATGAAGAGCCCAACACAAGAACTTAGAGTAGCGTAACGCAAACCACAGCGTGTCTGAGTGTCAGACACTGCTCTACAGAGAAAGAGGCCTGGCCATGTAGCTCAGCAGCTTAAAGGCTGCCGGCCAAGTGCAAGGTCCTGCGCTTGATCCCTCGTACTAATTAATTAATCGACTAATTAATTTGGTTGGGCACAGTGGGAAACCAAGGCAGGAAGGTCCTAAGTTTGATCACAACATTGTCTCAAATTTTTTTTGGCGGGGGAGGGGGTGGTACTGGGGACTGAACTCAGGACCCTGCACTTACCAGGCAAGCACTTATTCCACTGAGCTATCTCCCTAGCCCTGTCTCAAAATTTAAAAAAAAAATAAATAAAAAATGAAAAACAAGGCTGAGCTGAGCCGTGGTGGTGTGCGCCTGTAATCTCAGCACTTGGAACACTTGGAAGGCTGAGGCAGAAGGACTGGTGTGAGTTTGAGACCAGCCTGGGTTACAAAAGTGAACTCAAGGCCAACCTGAACTGCATATCTCAAAAAGCCAAAGAAAAAACAAAAACAAAAACAAAAACAAAAAAACCACCAGGGCTGAGAGTGTAGCAAAAGGCAAAGACCCTTGGGTCAACCCCAGTACAACAAGAAAAGCTAAACAAGCTGAAAAACCAAGAATGGAAAACAAAAACCAGTTCCGCTCTACCCTTAAGAAGCTACAATCCATATGGGAGGATGGGTAAAAGGGGAATCCAAAGTATGCTTTCTTGAACTTTAGGGTTTTGTTCTTTTCTTTTTTCTCATAGCCAAAAATAAACTGATTCTATTTTGGACTGGAGTCCACAAGGCCGAGTTGGAAAGTTTGACGCAGCCAGCTCCAAGCGGTAGATCCTAGTCTTTCTACAATACTCATTCCTCAACACACTCCACACCCAGAGGGCACTGGTGCCAACCGCATCGTCCCTGGCACCATCCTCCCTTACAAAGGCATCTCCGAAAGCATTTGGAGCAAGGCCACCTGAACAAGAGCCGGGCCTACAAAGTCACCAAATGTAGGCACACTGCTGCCAGCACTCTCGGGCTCCCTGACAGAATCTGCGAACGTTGAGTTGTAACGGGGTGCACGGGAAGAACGGAGGTGCAGAGCTTACCTCTCCCCCTTCGCCACACGTCAGGCACAGGACCCGGAGGCTCCAGGTCTTTTTTTTAAGTCACTGAGGATGAGAGAGTTTTCTGGGAAATAGTTCTTTTTGGCTGTTCATTCGGGAAGGCCAACTTCTTTTCCCATTTGTAAAGCCGCTCATTCCACTTTCACTACGGATCTGAGGGGGCCCTCTCAGTGGCACTCAGTTCTAGCTTTCGCAGAGGCTAGGCACTGATGTCCATGATCATGGCCACTGGGGAGCTAGACGTCGTCCACAGGGCCCAGGGGAGGGAAGCACACAGCACGGCTCGCCCAGGTGGCGGATCTGGGGCCCAGCTCCGCGAATGGCAGCTGGGCAGCTTTCTTTCATGCTTTGTGGCATTCTTCGTTTTTCATTTCCTGTTTAGCTATTGAGTCCTTGCTCTCCATCTGCGATGTGACAAACCATGAATTCACAACTATGTCATAGATATGGGACACGCGACCCACGCAAAGAACCTTTTCCTTTCCAAGAACAAACTTGGCTTCCCAGTCTTACCAGAAAGGTAGCAGAACTTGGAGGCTGAGTCCACGTTTCTTTAGATGGTCTTTTTCCGTGGCAAGAACTGTTCCTGTAGTATAGTTTCCAATATTCCCCATGGAGTTACCTCCACCAACAAGCCCACTTCAGTTCGTTTCCCTTTTCCAGGGTCATGGGAACTAAAACACATAACAAAAAAAAATTCCATCCACTCTTATGGCCGATGGTGACCTCATGTCACCCTTGAAATGTGGCCCAAGCAGCATCTCCGAGCATGACCTCAGCTGGCCGAGGACCTTTCCCTGGGTTATGGCCCTCTTTTATTTTCAATTGCTGAAATTTTACAGCTCCACAGCAAAAGGCTTTATTGCTAAGGGTGATGATGCTCCCCCCCAATTATAAGGCATTTATATTTGTCTTTCTCGCATAGAGAAGGCAGAGAGAGTAAAAGATCATTAACTAGGTGCAAGTGATTTATTTTTATCTTGGGTAGTTAGGATTACAGCCCTTGAAATAGACATTTAGCTCTATCAAAGCAACCAGAAACAAAGCTCAATAGCAAGATTTTCACAGAAAAATCAGCCCCTCAGTCACTAGGTAGCGGTTGTGTGGGTCTGCGGCCCAGAATCCCTTGCCATCACTCAGAGCATGCTGTTCCCAGGCCATCAGAGACTACTGTCTAAACAAGATTGACTATTACAAGGGGAAGAACAGAGCGTTTCCCATGTAATGTCACCAATTTTTTTCCATTGTGAGAATCCTTCCCCAGGCACTGGCAGCATTTTAGAGGCAGAAAGGTGACCATATTTTTATGACAGATTTTTTTTTTTTCTCCCCTTGGTCTGAGGTTGGAGCTCAAGAACAAAATAGCTCTTTTTGTTCATTGTACCAAGAAATTCCCTCCTGGATCTATCAAGTGTGACTGCTCACCTGGCAAATAGCTTGGACGTATCCAGACATAAACACCATATGAATAAAACATGTTGCAATTGTTGGATATAGTTATGTTTTTACAGAGACAAGTTGTTCGGCTCTGCTCTGTGCTAACTGTAGAATTTTGTAGTAATCATTCTCAGTAGTGACATTTTATGTTATTAACCCAAGAAAACTCTTTTAATTATCTCAGTTAATTCTGTTTATTGTGACAGTATATGCATCATAAATTTGGAGAAGTAATCTTTAAACCTCTACTGTACCACAATACATCTAAGTTGAATTCTTAAAAAATATCTATCAGGGGCCAGGCGGGATGGTTCAGTGGTCTAAAGGGCCTGCTTGGGAAAGCTTGGGCGGCTTCAGGGACCGCGGTTCGATCCCCAGCACCACAAGCTGCGCCAGCCCTGCCTTCGGGGCGGGCTGAGCCGGCCATAAAAATGAGTGAATAAACAAACAAAGGTTCTGAAACAAGAAAAAAAAAATAAATAAATTTTTTTTAAAAATCTATCTATTTATCTATCTATCTATCTATCTATCTATCTATCTATTGGGAATCAAACTCATGACCTCACACTTGCCAGGCAAGCACCATGCCACTAAGCTAAAACCAAGCTGAACTATTTTTTTTTTTTTTAAGGTGGAATATTTGCTTTGTACATTTCTGCCTAGACAACATTTATCTATTGGTTTTTTGTTAACTTTAAAGTTTTTAAAAATACAGACAACTTTGGAGTAAGGATTCTTTGTGTGTGTGTGTGTGTGTGTGTGTGTCTTTTTGAGACAGAGTCTCACTATGCAGTTCAGGCTGGCCTTGAGCTCACTTTTCAGGCTGGTCTTGAGCTCACACCGATCCTCCTGCCTCAGCCTCCCAAGTGCTAGGATTATAGGCATGTGCCAACACTCTGGGATCGGGAAAGGATTCTTAATGAGTTACTTCTTGGTTCTTTACAGATAATCAGGTTTCACAACAAGCAGTTTTGTGTGATCTTATTTGCCATGAGATCTGATGAGAACAGAATCCCCAGAAAAGAGTGGATCCCAGGCCACAGGGGGAAGTGGAAATCAGGCTCGGTCCTTTGGTTAGTCTGCGGGAGCCGTAAAAGCAGCAGAACACATCAAGGTTTATGGGTGGACTGCCCAAGCCCAGCGCAGTTGCAGGCTGTCTAAGGTGCTTACCTTCAGCCACCTGCAGGGCCTTTAGTACCTCATTGCCCTGGGCACTGACCCAGCAGAGTTTTCCCTGTTCACCAACAACCTACAGCAATTTGCACTCATTGACGCCATTGCAACTAATTGGTCTTCATGACCTGCAAACTTTGGGAAAAGTTAACGAAAGTCCCTTTGCTTGTGTCAGGTATCCATGCAAAATTCCTCAAATCAGATGCTTTTCTGCTCCCTAAAGGCCACTGTGAAGTCCTCCAAAGTTTTCTTAGCTGTCAATGAGAAAACCTCAGACATATCATTCTGATATGAGACTCATATAACGACATTTTGTGATCTTTCTAAAAGGATGAAATAAAATATACCAATATATCTTCTAGAAAGATCATTGAATTTTATTGAATTATTTCTATAAATTAGGTCTGGCTCTAGATGAGATGTGTGTGTGTGTGTGTGTGTGTGTGTTGCATTTTGTTTTGTATTCAATCTTTATGAAAGCAAATTAAATCAGGAAAGCATTGAATGAAGTAATTAAGGAGCAGACTCTGGAGTCAGACTGTCTGGGTTCAAATCCCAGCTATACTTACAGGTATGTGACCTTGAGTGCATTACCTAGCTTCTCTGTGTCCTTATCTCTTTGTCTTAAAAAAGGAAGTTAATGGACGGCTGTTTTGTTAATCTAATAAAAGAAGATATATATATATATATATATATATATATATATATATATATATATCATGTAATACTTTAGCTAGCACATACTACTTGATAATATAGATTAGTTGTTACTTTTATTATCTTCAGCTTAAAACTCAGAGTCAAGATCTGTAACATGTAGACCCAGACCATGAAACTAGAAATGTTTTGCATTATGCAAGTCATTCTCCAAAGTTGTATATATAGTCTTGGCTGCAAGAAATAATTAAAGAGAGTCCACAGGCAATCTTTTATTTCACTATTGTATGTTTCACATGAAATTGAAAATTGTGAAGTGAATAACTCATATGTGAAGAACACAGGTTTCTGGGCACTATTGTTTTCATTAAAACTCGAGTAAAATAATCCATGAGAGGGAACATATGCAAGTAAAGTAATGCACAACCACAGCAAAACATGGAGTAGTCCATACATGGAGATAAAAGGTGGGAAAATTCTGCTAGAACGTATGACCTTCCTAGCTTATTCTCATCTGAAATAATAGTTTTCTGAATGTAAGTAAGCAACATATTGGAAATGAAATGCCTGTTCTCTCTGTTTTCTGGGTTTAGTCAAGGAAAGTAAGGTATGCATCTGTGGTGTTCCCAATGCTCTGCTTTATAGTGATCTGAGAGAAGCCCATCATCTTTCCTGCAATCTTCTCTTGTTCATGGACAGAGCTCAATGTGCCTTGATTTGTGTGACAGGATGTCACATCCCGAGATGGCGCCCATGATCCCCAGATCCTAGTGTGGTGACCTTTCACTGCCAGAGCTTATGAGCAAGATTGTGACTTACTTTTGGCTATAGAACACAGAAAAGGGTCAGGGTGTCTTTCCTACCTGATTCTGCTGAGATCAGCCCAGAAAGAGATCTTCCTATTCTCCTGGAAGAAGCAGAGAGCTAGGCTGGGAACTCCTGACTGAGTCATGTGGTAAGGCGGGCATCTGGTGCCAAAGGCCTGCAGGTGGCCTTTGGTGACAACTGGTAAGAAAAAAGGATCACTGTCATATAGCCGCAAAGAAATGAAGTCTTCAAAGACCTGTATCAGCTCGGAAGTGAATTCTTAGATCAAAGCTCTAAAGAAGAATGCAGCTTAGCTGACCCCTGGATTACAGTCTTGGAAGTAGGAGCTGCCTGACTTCTTCATCTACAGAATCCTGAAATCACAGGTGCCTCTACATGTTAAGCCTCTAAGTCTGTGGCAATCTGTTATACAGTCGTAGAAAATTCATAAGTTGACATCAGCTGAAACAAACGAAGGGCTAGAGTCCTGCTGGTATCTGCCCTACAGTGCGTCCTGCCCCTCGTAGTGACTAATCCTGTATGTATGCCTTTTCTGGGGGGACTGAAGGCTGTAATGACCAGTTCTAATGGTGCACGGAGACCTATAACTATGGTCTTCTTTATTACAGAACTGATACGTATCTGCTATAGGAAATAGATCAGAACAGGACAGGCATCATCCAAAGCGGCAGGAGAAACGCCCCTCCCAATGTTGTCCAATATTCCACTAAATGTGTGGGTGCCCGGAAGCATATACCCTGCCCCATGATGTCCCCTGAACTTCCATTTCTAATGAGCATGCATTTTTGTGGAAGTTATTTAATGATCTTTGACAGCATCATTGCTAATTTCATAATGTTTCTGACATGATATTTCATTTTATATATATGATTTAATTCATTTAATCAGTTTGGATAGGGCCAGAATTCGAAGGGACTGCAAAAATTTCTGACCAGTTAGGTATATAGGAAATAGGAAGTGGGCATTATTTTGCTTGGAGCCATGTTATTTACCATGGTTCCCGTTTGATCAAGCATTAGTGGTGATCTTGGTAAGATGTAGAGTTTGATTCAGAATCACAGTTGGGTCTGAGGTAGAGCTAAAGTCCTTGATTTCTTCAAGCTTCAAACAGATTCTGATACTCACAGACCTTTTGAAGTAGAGACTGGAATCAGAAACAGTAACTTGGAGTTCAAAGCCTCCAGTGCAGAGGGAGCAAGAAAGGAAGGTAGAAGAGGCTGGTGGATAACTCAAAGGACAGACAACTGCACTTCAAGATACATTGAACACACAGCATAAGCATGGGAGAAACCAAAATGAAATCATCCTCGTTCCCTATGGAAACACTTCAAGATTAGTGATATCACTGACAGAAATGTAACCAATTTGAAAAGCCTAGGATGAGGTTCTTTCTGATGTAAGAGTGGGTTACTATTGTGGGTTAACTATGGTGCCTCAAGAAGGCATATTAAGGGCATAAGCCCAGGCATGTGTGAATGTGATCCTATTTGGACATAAGGTCTTTACAAAGGTCATCAAGTTACTATAAAGGCATGCTAGGCTAGAGTGGGCCCAAGGCCCATGGGGTGGTGCCTCTCTCAGGATAGGGAGCTTTGGAGATGCAGCAAGGCACAAATGGACTAGGGCAGGGGCAAGAGAGGCAGAGAGGGGAGGAACGCCCTTGTATGTCACAGAACACCAGGGACTGCCCACAAAAACTGAAAGTTAAGAATAGAACAAATTCTTTCCCACAGACTTCAGAAAGGAAGTGATCTTACTAATGCTTTAATTTCAGACCTCTAGAATAGGGAATGAGTACTTTTTCTGGAATTTTAAGCCACTCATTTTGTGCCACTTGTTTTGTTGGCAGCTCTAGGAAATGGATAGTTATGTACTTGCCAAAGTTACAAAAATAAATAGAAATATGAGATTGGAAGAAGATGAAGAAGAGGAGGAGGAGGAGGAGGAGGAGGAGGAGGAGGAGGAGGAGAAGGAGGAGGAGGAGAAGGAGGAGGAGCCAGCCAGCTAGCTCAATGGATTAAAGCACCTTATTGGGCAGATGCAGGGTCTGGGGGTTCGATCCTTGGCCTGTGATGCTGGCCTCATCAGCAGGGTATGCTGAGACAGCCACAGACTGGGCACAGTGGCGAGGGCCTGTAATCTCAGTGCTTGGAGGCTGAAAACAGGAAGGAGGATCACTATGAGTCTAATCTGTGTAGTGAGACCCTGTAGACCCTGGACTACAATTTTAGACTTTAGAATAAAACCTGTAGTTCAGATTTAAATGTGGGAGCTGCTAAGAAAAGAAACAAACAGTAATAATAATAATAATAATAATAATAATAATAATAATAAAAAGAGTTTAGAGCACAACCTTGAAATTCACTGATAGGAAACTGAGCAGGAAGTGTATCAGTGCCTCCCAGTCATTTAATGTGTCCAAGCACCATTGTCCAATTCTATCTAAAAGCAAAAGCTGCATTAAACAATTCTTAAAGTTCTCTTACAGCTCTAGTGCTTTTCAGCCATCGCTGAGCTCATCATGCTTTAGCTAGCAGCTGGAATGCTAAGACGCACTAAGAGCAGACTGCAGAGAATTTTTGGTGAGAACCCAGGCAGTGGAAATACTTTGTATTGTGTTTTTCTATGAAGTTGAAGCACTTTCATCTATAATATACTGTTAATCCCAATACCTTCAATCTGAAACAAAACACGAATTATCACACCCAAAAGGATAAAGAAACTGAGACGTGAGAGAGTTCAAGGAAAAAGAGTCCTGGGTTGCTTGAATAAGACAATGCTTATCAGGAGGAAAACCAAGGACAATACAGAGAGCATGGAAACACCCGGGAAACACACCACATGCATTTATTTATTTATTTATTTATTTATTTATTTATTTATTTATATTACTTTTAATAAGAAATAACAATGAGACAGTTTCAAAATGCAATAATAGTACAGCCACAATAATGAATACAATGCATATTGTTTTCTTCATAGCAGTTGTTCAGAGTACAAGATGCAGACAAATTTTCTTATTTTTTAATTTTATTTTTTAAATTGCTTTTAATAAGAAATAGCCTGATAGTTTCAAAACACTTTAGTAGTACAGTCGCAATAATTGACACATTGCATATTGTTGTCCTCATAATAGTTATACAGAGCACAGGGTGTGGACATGATACATTTTCTAATCGATATTGGTAAGGAAAGAAAAACGTTCTTCTCTTTGAACTGAGAGGAAGTAGTTGTATACGTAGTCCAGTGTTCCACAATTGCATTGGGCTACCAGTGAAACTGGCAATGTTGGAGGCTACTGATTTAAGCCTCTCTTTTTTTTTCTTTTTTGTGACAAGGTCTCCGTAGGCAGTAATAAGAATTTGACTGAATACATCTTATTTATTTATTTATTTATTTATTTATTTATTTATTTTTGTCTTTTTGAGACAAGGTCTCCCTAGGCAGTTCAGGCTGGCCTTGAGCTCATTTTTATAGCCTGGGCTGGTCTCAAACTCACATCGGTCTTCCTGCCTCAGCCTCTCAAGTGCTGGGATTACAGGTGTGCACTAAGAGACAAATTTTCTAAACACTATTAGCATTGAACTAAGAGAAAGTAGTTGTACACATAGAGCAATATTCCATCATGGTAGTGAGTTATTAGCTGTCTTTCCCCTTCAGAAAAGATGTTTCCAATGCCACTGTTTTAGTTACTTTTTGCTCGTTGCTGGGACAAATACCAGACACTCAAGATGAAAGAAGGAAAGGTTTATTTAGCTCACAGTTCGTGGAGGTTTCGGTCCATATTCAGTTGGCCCAAGGCTGAGTGGAGCAGGGCGGAGAGCATCCAGTTCACGGCAGCAGAACAGCAGCAAAATGGTGGCAGAGGCAGCCAACCAAACAGGGCAGCAGAGCAGCAGCACCAGCTCAAGCTCCAGTCTGTCTCTCTGTCTCTCTTTATATTACATTCAGGCTCTCCGCCTTAGCTCCCGCCCTAGGCTACACCCATAATCCCAGAAGTACTTCCACCCATAATCCCATCAGTACTAAAACCTATAATCCCAGGGATCATGGATCAAGTCTCAAACTGTAGAAGTCCCCACCCAATGACTCCATGAGGCTTTGGGGGGACAACTAGACATAAACCATAACAGCCACCCAACCAGGTTTTGAAAATGCATCTTCTCTTTATGTTACAGTAGCATTTCTCAGAGTGCTATCACCTAGAAAGGTTACCACCACCACCACGAAACAGTGTGTACCAAGACACCAGCTCCACCGGCAGCCGACCGTTTTCCGTGGCAGTAACTATCTTCAGAACCAATCACTTGGGAAGCTAAGTGCCCACTTTGCACATCTTGAACTGTGGAGTCTATGTAGTGAAATCCTCTATTTCAAAAAGCTGTCAGAGAGGAATTTTCATGCTTTCACTTGCCAAGAGTGAGTAGCCTGCAGCAGCCACCACTGTGTTCTTCCTCTGTGACCCCACCACAGCCCTAAGGGACACCCCCTTGAGTGATTAGAAGTTGTGTTGCGCTACCAGCACTGAGAGCCCGTGCACAGCGGCTTAGGCTCTCTGCCTCCAGGATGCTTTCCAGCTGGGTTCTGAAGGGCACTTCCTGAGAGTACTCCCCCTCAGCCACAACTTATAAATCCCAAAGCCCAGCACACATCCACGCCCAAGTTAATAGAGCTGCTACCAGTTCATGAACTCTGCCTTTCATAACTGCTCCACTTTCCAATAAGCTGTAAAATAGCACAAGTATTATATTGTTTCAAACATGTGCAAAACAGACACATGGGACATTTATTTAATGGAAAAGATTCTTTGGTTTTCAGCATAATGCACTGGCCAGGGGACTGGGCTTATGGAACACTCCAGTTTGCTGGGTCCATGAAGAATGCACTATCTACTTCAGTCCTCCAACCCATCCCTCTGTGCAGGCATTTTATAAATATTTGCCATGTGTGAATGAAAACATTTTACCTTTAGTTTTCTAGTAGAGAGAATTGTCAGTTGTAGGTTTAGTGATTCCTCACTTATTCATGTACACTAGATTGGGGAAGGGTATGGTGGGTGGGTAGGTGGGGAAAGCCGAGTTAGGAATCAGGGGCAGGGACAGTTTTGTCCTTTTGCATAAACACTTAATCATGAGCACGTTGTCAAGTCAGATATATGCATCCCACTCCAAGAGGGTCTTGCAGCATCCTCAGTAATTTTCAGTAAATGTGTGCTATTACTGTTATGACTGCTTATTATTATTATTATTATTATTATTATTATTATTATTATTATTGTATTATAGAAATGGATGGTGGGCTCAACAGTCATGAAAACTGAAACCATATTCTCGTAGCACAAGTGAGTGTAAGGACACATGACCATCCATAAAATTGACTCCTGCGTACACACCCAGGTACCCCACTGGATCAGTGTTTTCCACCTTCCCTCGTCCCATAACTTGCACCCTAGACGTTTTGCTAAAGGCTCCACACGCCTGGGGATTTACTTTGCATCACATCTTCAGGAAATCCAAGGAAAGAACACAGCTCCGTGCCCTGGCTTCACCTGGGCACAGAGTGAGCTGGGATTTACGCAGCTGCTGTGAATCATAACAGCAATGACTCATTTACTGAGAGTTTACTATGTGCCAGGTACTCCACAAAGCACTTTACTTTTATTATTGTACACAACAACCCCACCCACAACAACCCCACCTGAATGGGCCATTAGTAGCTCTGTTTTCCCCTGCAAGACCCTGAGGTTCCAAAAGGTGCCATGAGTTTTTCCACTGCTGTGGATCCTTTGCCTTGTGAATGGGAGCAGGCTGGGAACCGGGGCAAACGTAAAATAGTAGGCAGAGCCTGGACTGCATCAGAACTGCAAAGCCTGCCAGATCTCAGCTGAAAGCAGACTCAGAGCCTGGAGCTCGCAGAGATTCCCGAAAGCCCTAAATTGTCACGAGCCAGCAGGCATTGATACCTTGTCCTCGGCTCACCCCCAGATCCTGCAGCCTGACCCAGGCTCAGAGCTCTGGTCATGCTCTGTTCAGCTAAATATCACAGCCACCCGGCAGTAGCAGTTGGAAAGTTTTGTTTTTTTGGTAAGTCAAGGCAATCAGCCCAGCAGTCACCTCCTTCAAACTTGCCTGCAGGTCCAGTGGCGTCATATATATTTTTCTGAAATGCCTTAATATTTTATTTGAGGACCTCTGAAACTACTCAAAGCCCCTGATATCTAAGCTGGATGAAAAAAAAAGTGAGGCTCTCGGACTAAGTTACATTAGTACTAAGTCATATGGAGCAAAAAAGTGACTGTGAAGCAGTAAAAGGGGGCTGGCCTTCAGGGTCAGTGCTGCAATCCAGTGACGCAGATTCAAGGTCAGACTAGGCTGGGTAGTGAGTTCGAGCCCAACTGGACTACACAGCAAGGTCATATGTAAAACATAAACAAAAGGATGAGGGGAAGGTTCGAAGTGTTCAGAGAAAGAATAAGAGGATGTCCTTTCTGCTTTTTATGTTCTGCTTTTCAAATCCGTTGTGCAGATGAATGCGCTAAGCAGCCCAGCGCATGCGCTGAACAAGCGGGGCGGGGTGGTGTGCCGCTTTCTTCTGCTTCCAGGACATCGCTCACCCTACAAATGCCCCCTAAATGCCCCCTCCTGATATATCCCCATTGTTACAAATCGACGTTTACTGAGTGCTTCCTGAATGACAATGACTCAGCAGCCCTGCATCTTATATGTTCTTCTCACAGAACCCAGGGAAGAAGTGGAGACTACAGGATTACTATTCATTTGATTGATAAGCAAACAGATTTATAAGCAAACTCCATGCCTTCTGCCCGGCAGCAGGGTCAGTAGTTAAGCACAGGCCAGCTGAGGAAACGACTTGGCCCCAGCAGTCACTGTGGCTATCGCTGGTCCTTTCTCCAGGCAGAATGTCGGGGACCCAAGTCAGCCCTAAATCAATCAAATGGCCCACATATGTCATAACCTCTTCCAATAAGAGAATAGTTTTTTAGGCTGAAAAAACTAATGCTGTTTCACTTCACAAATATTTATGAACTATCTTAAATTTCTTTTACCTTCTCTAGGAAGCAACAGGAAATAATGTGATTTATTTTAGCTAAGGTTTTAAGATTATTTAAAAGCTCTTGAATTTTGAGAATAGTACCTGCATCACAGATTGTATATTATTCCCCTGTCTCATTAGAGTTTTCAAGGAGAAAGTCATCCTTATATCTACCAGCCAGTAGCGTATCTGCCAGTGGAATTTATAGTGCAAGAGTGACCATTAACTCCTACCTCCTTAAAGCACATTTCTCTTGGAGACCTTGACAGCTTAGACACAGGGCAAAAGCTTCATTTATTGACTTCTAAGAAGATAAGAAGGGTATTTTAGAAAGAATTAGTAACAAAAATAAAGGTTGAATCATATAAGCTTTTAAGAAGGAAGATAATAATACGGTGCAGATAACACATATTTTCCCCTAATATTAAGTATATCATACTGAATGCCTGAAGGTATTAATAAAAACATTCTTATAATTTATAAAATGTGAGTCAGTATTTTCATACTAATGGTTAGTAGCCTCAAACACACTGTTAAATCAATTTAGTGGGTCATGGGCAGCATGTTTTGAAAAGGGAAAATAATATGTTATTTTTTTAAAGAAAAGATTACAATAAAATAAAGTGGCTTAGCATGCATTAAGCTTACTTGTTTGTGTTAGGAACGTAAATTTCATATTCACTATTGTTTCTTCATCAAATAGAACAGAAGAGTACTTGGAATGTAGCAGCTAATAAGAATTTGTCATTAAAGGAATGAGTATATATACATATATGTATATCTACTTTTTAATCAGTCCTTTCAAATGGTCCATAATAAAAATACATCCTTAGTGTACTACAAGACAAAATGGGGCTGGGCCCAACAGGATGGCTCAGTGGTCTAAAGCACCTGCTTGGGAAAGCTTGGGCGGCTTCAGGGACTGCGGTTCGATCCCCGGCACCACATGCTGCGCCAGCCCTGCCTTCGGGGCGAGCTGAACCAGCCATAAAAATGAGTGAATAAACAAACAAAGGTTCTGAAACAAGAAAGAAAATAAATAAAATTAAAAAAAAAAATGGGGGTAACTGCAAGTGTGTAAAAATAGATCAAAAGATACAGTGAATTTTTAATTTTTTTTTAAATATTCCTGAAAAAGACACATTCCCATTAACGCACACTGGTAACCTCCCAGTTGTGTGGAAAACACTTAGCCCACTGTTCTTGTGGTTGGCTGAAGCCCTTCTGGAAGTCTTCTCCGGTGAGTGTCACCAGTTACGCCAATGTGGCTGTCTTAATGACTTGGGGAAAATACACCAGTCAGCAAATCTGGTGCCTAAGGTGAAGGAGGGTGCGTCATGAGGTTCTACGAGCCTGCCTTGCCTGGGATGGAGCTTGGTAGCAGCATGACTGCCTTTGTATGGCAAATGGTGAAGATAGTCACAAAAAGGACTTCCAGGACTGCTTTAGAAAGTTGTAAGAAGGGCAGGCAGAGGGTTTTTTGTTTGGTTTCATTGGGTTTGGTTGTGGGTTGTTTTTTTCTTTTTTTTTCTGTTTTGTTTTTTTGATACAAGGTCTAGCTGTGCAGCTCAGATTCCTCCTGTCTCAACCTCTGGAGCCCTGGGATTATAGTTGTGTGCCACCCTGCTTGGTTTTGGAGTCTGCATGGTGCACCTGGGGGTAGAGCTGGCACAGCATGCAGTACCAGGATGGAACCTGGGTCACTGAGCTTGCCAGGCAGCTGTTAAGACTACTGAGCTGTCTCCACAGCCTAAAAGTATGTTTTGATGGGAGTTGAGAGTGAAAGTCTTTTAATATATTCATTTTTTAAAAACTTTAACATTTACCACATACTTTGAGCATTATGTGTGTGCATATATAATATATATATTATATATAATTATATATGTTATTATATAACATGTTTATATTATAAATAAATATGTTTCTATTTATATATATAAAATTATGTATATGATACAATAGTCATCCATGTACATGCAATGTTTTAGGTCAGCTTTAACGGAAGTCTGTACAAACAGGCAGCAAATGGCTTCAGCTCCGGGGGAGGAGAGCGAGTAGAACAGAGAAACTAAGCTTTAATCAGTGAGTGAGATTTTTGTGCAAGTGGCAAGGTGGGAGAAGTTTTGCAAGGACACATCTCTGAGGGAGTGACCAAGTGAAATAATGCACTGGACAGAACACAGGCAAAGCTGTGGATTCCAAGGTGGAAGCGGCAGCTGCAGGCTGGCTGGACTCCTTCCCAGCCTCCTAGCTCAATGGACACGTACTGAGCACCCAATCCATACCCAGAACTGCACCACACCTGCAGCATGACCTCACTTCAAGATGCTATAGTTTATGAGCTCAAAACTCAGTTGTGACTTAAAAGATGTAGGAGAATGTGTATTACAGAATGCCTCTGTAACAGGAAAAGCTTGGATCCCTTGCTAAACAGCATTTCTTAAATGACCTTCACAGTTTTTAGGCCTTTAAAAAATTTTTAATCTTTTTTCTGGTTTTACGTTTCTTAAATTCTTTTTTTAAAAAAATACAACAGCACAAATGCACTTTCATTTTCCAATAGTTTAAATTCTTGATGGGTACAGCATCACACAGATTCGGCGTGCCATGGCCTTAGCAGGAAGGTTGCTTTCGAACTCGGCATGAACCATGCCGATGTTTCCATGGGCTCAAATAACTTTTCCCCAGCTTTTGTTTGGTTTCCTACCTGGAGTCACTGAGCTGTGTTTTGCTTTGTACACATAAGCACATATCTTGCCCAAGTAGAATTCATTTTCATCTGGGGCATAAACATCTTCAAGTTTAAGAAGAGCTGTATGCTCCCTCTGGTGCTGGAGACCTCGCTTATGGCCAGCAGAAATGGCCTTGCACCACAGTGTTCCAGACATACTTGCCTTTTAGAAGTCCTGCTCCCAGCAGGCCTCCACTTACTTGCTCCCAACTCCTACATCACGTGCCCCCTCCTTTTCTTATATTCTTAACTCTTCGCAGCAAACCATTCAAAATGTGTGACAAACATATGAAAGTATATCGATTAGCAGCCTGAAGGAATCTTTGAATATACCAATATTTTACAAAAATATGTAAAACATACTGCAACTTTAAAATTCACAATTATAATAATAATTACGTGAAATAACAAAAAATCCACATCCCAGCCATGCTATTGAGATGGAAATTAAAAGTTACGTTTCTGAAGGAGAGGATTTAGCAGAATCTTAACAAAGCTAACCAACCAAAACAGCTTCTAATCTACTGCTAGCTTCTACATGTTCTTCTAATTTTATGACTTTTAAATATTTCCATGATTAACATAACCTAATGTAGGCCATGTGGACTTACATTAATATTGAAGAAGAGCAGGGAGGAAAAAATCTCATTTATTCTCATTCTTACACTATCTTCATATCATCATTATTTTCATGTGCATAAAAATTTCTACTTTGCCAAGAGGATCCCAAGTACAGATTTGATCGATCACGTTCCTCGTGCGCTCTGTGCTGTAAACATCCATGGTTCATAGACCGTCTGGATCCAGCTGTCCACCCAGTCCTGTCGCTGACTAGGAACACTTACGGGATTTAAACTTTGCCTATTTCTCTGTTCTAGGAATTGTCCTCCCTCCAGAGTCGGAGTTTTTGTTACCCATCTGTGCAGCCTCTCCAGACCCAACTCCAGGCTCTGGATCTAATCCTGACTTAAGTCAGAAAGCATTGGCGATTCATAATGCTGTGGTTCAACTGTAGGAGCTGAGGATGAAAGAATGACCTTATGTAGGGCCTAGCTCTGGCCTTGCAGTCCATATTAGCAGTTATCAAATTCTAATGAGACTGGGCATGGTGGCTTGCGCCTGCAATCCCTGCACTTAGGAGAATGAAAACAGGAGAATCACTACAACTTCAATTTGTATAGTGAGACCCTGTAGACCCTGCACTAAATATACTAAAAACAAACAAAACTAACATGCACATGATTCACCTGGATCTCATTAAAATGCATATACTGATCAAGTCAATAAGAAAAGGGTTTCAAATGTTGCTTCCCAGTAGGTTTCCCAGTAATGTCAGAGCTGCCAGTTAGGGACCCACAGTTTTGCACAGAAAACATTAGTTACATGGACTCACCCACTTGTATGTGGTCGAGACTAACTCCCTGGTGTCCACATGCCACCCCCAGATGTTCTGACTTTGTTGACGTACAGTGCTATGAGATCAGAGAGGGTCACACAAGTTTCTCAGCTGGCTTTAATATGCAGCAGAGTTTGAGAGACATTGGTCTGCACTCCAGTTCTGCGAATTAAATTGTTGGTTATTCTACATTGTTTGAGACCTCATCTCAAAAATCTTCATGATATCCTCACTCTAGCTATAATGTCTGTCTCCCTGCTTAGCCAGTACTGAAATCACGCCCCACAGTTCCTCTCTTGAATGCCTGGAGGGAATTTACAAAAATTTTGGAGGTTTCCTTCATGATGAGTATATAACTCTTCACGGTGCTGAGTACAGGTTCTCTCTGTTGGCTGTAAGATTTCCTGTCACACAATGCTTCTCCTGTTCATCAAGAGCTTATTGCATGGAATTCTGCAGGCTCATAAGAAATTCTTATTGATATTAACTTAAAAAGATTCATTCATTCATCCATTCATTCATTTGCCCAAATGCTTACCAAGTACCTCTTCCTGACCAGGTAATATTCTAGAATCTAAGATTATAGCTTTTAACAAAAGAAGACCAAGCAAAGTCCCTAGTATAAGGGTGCCTACAAATAAAAAGTAAAAAAAAAAAAAAAGCAAATAAATATATCCACTGAGCTCAAGTAATGATAAAGAAAATTATGAAGAAAATGATGTAGAATAAAAGAATAAGAAGACACAGGATCAGGGTGTGGGGGCGTGTGCCTATAAGCCTAAAATCTGGGAGGCTGAGCCAGAAGTTGGAACCTAGACTAGGAAATTAGTGACTCAAGGAGACTCTATCTCAAAATAGTTGTTTTTCTTTTTTTTTTAATATTTCAAAAGGGCTGGGATGGAGCTCAGTGTGCAGTCATCACTAGGCCTCAGGACACAGAACTGTCACAAAAGGCGGAGAATGAGGAGAAAAAAAGAAGAACGAAAGGGAGGAGAGTTTGATACATCATGCAGGGTGGCCTAAGGAGGTCCTGAGATGAGGAGACACTGGAGCGAGATGAGATCAGGGACATGCATAGCGTGGAAGAACAGAATTCCAGAAAGGAGGCAGAGACAGGGGCCAAGACTCTGGGTGGCAGCTCAGAGGGTTTAGCTAGAGTAGGGAGGGCATTGTGGACAGAGCCCAGGGAGCAGAGGTGTTGTATGAGGAGGAGAAAGGGTGTGCATGGCCAGGCTGGACACAGGCAAGGAGCACACCGTCAGGACCTCTAGTTGGCCTAAGGCAGGAAGTCTTTGAGTAGAGATGTTTTTCAGCTGAAATGGATTTTTTTTAAAAAAAAACCAAATCTATTTGACATTGTCTGCATAACCTTTTCAGTTGCTCACCTTTTCAGATATACTGCCAAGGAGGTTTCTAGGCCCCTCCCTTTTTCTATTCTTTTCCAAAAATATAACAGACAACCAAGGGCTCTTCAGCTCTAGAGTTTCGAATGCAGAGAAAATCAGAGAAGCTTTGGTATGGGCTGGGTTCATCTTAGCACTCCACTTGACTCACCAAGAGGGTGTTGGAGAGGAGACTGGACCAGGGAGTGGTTCAGGGAGGCTCTCAGCTGAGCATGCAGGATCAGGTAGAGGCAGCTCCCTGGGGCCTTGGGAAGATGACTCTTCCTGCTGTCTTTCTTTCGCACTCTGCTTCCAGGCTACCTGAAAGTGAGTAGCTCTGCTCCACCGTGCTCTTCCGCCATGATACGTCTGCCATGGAGCCCCTGACTGTGGACTGAAACCACAAGGAAAAAATGAACCCTTCTCCTTTAAGTTGTACCTGCCACATGTTCAGTCCCTGTGATAAAAAGCTGGTGAATGTAGGATATGTGTTTGTAAAAATCTTGTTTGATTTTTTACATATTCTTATGCATGATTTTCAATATAAATATAAGGTTGAGGGAATCTCTCCTTTACATGGAACCCCGTAGAGACCTCACGCGTCCCATTGGGTGCCTAACATAAGAGCCCTCACACCTCCCACTGTATGGCTAACAAGCATCTCCACCGTAATCCATAATACAGTCAAATGAGGTCCATCCACTTTTTTTTTCCTGCCAACTTTACTCTTCTAGATTTCAGTAAATAGCACCACCTGCCCAGCTCTTCTAGACAAGACCGAGCTACTGCCTTAGATTTCTCTCTCATCCTCATGCTTAGGCCATTAGTCGTGCTCACTCCATCCCTGAACTATTTTGTCAGTGAACCACTCCCACCATCTCTGCTGCGGTGGCCTTTATATCCACCACTATTTTCAAGGGTGAGGGAAACCCTGACTTCAGTTTTTGACATTATAGCTTTGAAAGATTAATCAGAGGCCGGAACCATGATAAAATGGACAGTAGTTTGAATGCCTCTGGAGTTTTGCCTCCGGCACAACACGAACTGGGCTGGAGAGATCTTGTGAAAGATGTCTGAGCACCAGTGGTACTTAAGTCATAAAACTGCATGAGATCCGCAAGGGAACGCACAACTATAAAGACAGAGAAAGTGTCCAGGGCTGAGCCCTGGAGCATTTCCAGGAAGGAAACTCGGTAAGAGTTCAAGACAGGTAGGAGAATTGTGAGGAAGTTGTGTTCTGGAAGAGAAGGCAAGACAGCATTTCCAAAGGGAAAGCGATCCGTTGTGCCAAACACTTCACACTGAATAAAAGCATGACTAGCAATAAGCCACTCATCCCATGCGCCTACTTTCTCTTGCCAAGGTCCAGTAAAACAGATTCTGCCTGTCTTCTTGTATCTTCATAGTCTCCCACCACTGCAGATGGGCACACACCAGGCATGGTCTGGCAGGGGTGCAGCTCAGCAGCACAGCTTATGCTTCCCATAAAGAGGGCTTGGGTTCAATGACCAGCACCAAAAATGAACAGGAAAGAAAAAGAGAAAAGAGTCACCTGGGTTCTGCTGCCTGTATTCCCGAATTCATCTTCCTTGCCTCTGGCCAAATTAGCTTGGAGTTGTTTTCTGTGGAAGACAGCAAGGGACGTCTGCTGCTCCCTATCACGAGCATCTGTTTCTGTCTGTCTGTCTGTCTGTCTGTCTGTCTGTCTCTGTCTCTCTGTCTCTGCCTCTCTCTGTCTCTCTGTCTTTCTCTGTCTCTCTGTCTCTGTCTCTGTCTCTCTCTCTCTGACGTCTCCATCCCTGTCTCTGTCCACACCACCTCTAGTCTTCAACACCACAGGGGCAACCCCAAAATCAGGGAAATTAACGCCCAGGAACAGCACCCCACCAATGTGTGGGTAGGAGGAGGACACCTCCTGCCTCCTCCTTCTCTGCTAAGGGGACGCTGAGGTTCAGTTCCAGTTGGTTTCTCAGAGGCACCTCTGCCCAGGGAAAATGGACCCCACTGGCCATCTCAGTAGCCCCTCTCAGCACACGGTGTTTCTCACAGAGCAGAAGGGGTAGGACAGCTATCCCAAGGCCACTGATGCTATTGAGGGGGGGTCCCTTTGATCTAATTACTTCCTGGAGGGCCCCACTTCCTAACACCATAACCCAGTGGAGAAGATTTCAAATACGTGTTTTAGGGGTGCGCAAATACAGCGGTGCGCTCCAGCCTGAACGCTTTCTCTTGAAAAGGTCCCTGGGGACACAGACCCTCCGGTCCAAGTAGCCGCGATCAATCGCCCTCTCCCTGGCCTGGTTTCTTCACAGCACTCGCTGGCGCTGAAAGCTCTGTGTCATCTCCTGAGTTTATTCCCACCGAGGTACTTGTTACCTCATCATCACGCGCAGGGTTCCTTCAGAAACACATTTATGCTATGCGACATATTAAGAACTCCTCAAAGGCATAGCTTCTCTCCACCTCCCTGTGTGGTCCCTGAGCTATCATTACTCAGACTAGAGCAAGCAGTTAACATTTGGGGGCTGGCTGACCGAAAGGCCTGGCTTCTGCCCGCAGGGTGCACGCTCTCCTCCCCACAGCTGCTCCAGCGAGGATGAAAACACAACACGTACTCCAGGAACTTTAACTGTGATCAGAAAGAAGTGTGTGTATGTGTGTGTGTGTGTGTGTGTGTGTGTGTGTTGTATAGAAAAATTTCAAATCGTTTACTCTTCAGTAATTAAAATTTTTGTTTTTTTATATTTAAACAAACAGATATGTTACGGACTAACATCCCCAAGGACTTTCATGATAAAATAAGTATTCATGGTCCCTTGCTTTAGGAGCACTCTGATGGAAAGCCTCAAAGCCTTCCTCGGAGGGACCCATACTCTAATTGGAAAACGGGAAAGAACTCTAACGGGAATGGACAGCTACCCAAGAAGTCCCTCATTTTTTTCTACACTTTCTCTCTGTTCTCAGGAGCTTTAAAGCCATTACCCATACTTCCTCATTTTCTGGCCCAGTTTTCCCCAAACTGAGTTTTCCAGAACCATTAATTTATGTTCTCCAGAGATTAAAGGCAACCCTCACTGAAATAAGACCGGAAAACACAGATTAAACCTCATTAGAGCCTTTAATATTCCAATGTGCTCTTTTTTAATACCAGAGAGAGAAACTATGCATGTAGCTTTCCCTCAAATTGATCTGACCCTGCAACCCCTGCTAGGGGTTTTTTGAAAACGAGAGTGTCCACTCCACTGAGCCTGCAGGAAAGGTCAGCGTTGCACACCCTGGGCACATTTCCAGGCCAGGCTTCAGCTAAGTGCTTTTCACTGAGGTTTGTGTGCCTCAGATTAGAGGGGTGATTATTCTGATTATTCTCTTTAATCTCAAGAAGGCCTTCAAGGTAAGAATTGCATTCTTTAATTTCTGAAGAGCACATTGAATTGTAAGATAACTGGCCCAGGTTCCCTAGCCAGTGAGCAACAGAAAAAAGGGCTTGAAGCTGTCGTGTTCTGGTTCCCAGAGCCCCTGGCTGGACTTAGCGCAGTCTAAGAAAAGCTGACACTGAAGGGACCAGAGGCTTCTGCTGCAGCCAAGGGACAGGATTTCCAGATCCTCCTGCAAACAGGGGATGTGGCAAAGGGAGGGCACACAGTGACATTCGACCTTGGAAAGTACCGTTTCTGTAAACTGACATTTTGCAGGTATTGTTTGTAATGTAATGATTAATTTTATATTATTCTTAGAAATAATGTTTAAACAAGTACAAAAAAGTTAGAAAACAATGGGACATTTCTGTTGGAATACAGTCTACAGAATCCATCTAAACATGGCTCAGTACACTGAAAATGAAATGTTTTTGTTTTTTGTTTTTTTTTTAATGGATGGCATGACATAGAGGGTCATCGTGCACGCTTGTGAGGAAATGACAAACATACCGACTTAAAAGTGAACGTGCAGGCCAGGGAGATAGCTCAGCAGCATAAGCACCTACCTGGCAAGTGCAACGTCCTGAATTCAGTCTATGGGACTGGAAAAAAAAAAAAATGTGAACATGTCGTCTACGTACATAACATCTTTTTTTCTTTATTTCTTTTTAAAAGAGAGTACAAGTTATAAGACAGTGGGAATTATGATCCTACGATAGATAATATGACTCGGAGCAAATTCTCTGCACTTAACAGGTGTGGATTGTGCTTCAAACTTAAGGATTGTGCTTGGGGTCTGGCAGGGGAGAAGCTGACAATCACGACTGCGTTCCAGCAGACAAAGTCACCAGAATGAGATCCGGGCTGCTCGTTGCTCCAGGGCTAGGACTGGGGAGACAGCAAGAGTGGTCAGAAGGAACCCATGTGGCTCAAGGATCAGCATGGGCGAAGATGCCGTGGCTGTTGTCCTCTGAGTGCCCTTGTGGAGAACAAAAGGGCACATGGGCTTTATAACGGAAGAGGAGAAGACAGGGTGAGGCGGAGCCAGCAGGCATTCTGAGACGTGCTTCATGCAAGGCATGCATCTCCTTTCTCCTTCTCTTCCTCTTCATCTACCTCATCACCTCCTTTTCTCAAGCTACACCGACCTCTCCTTCCTGCAGCTAGCTCCTACGTGTTCTTTCTTTCTTTCTTTCTTTCTTTCTTTCTTTCTTTCTTTCTTTCTTTCTTTCTTTCTTTCTTCAGTTTTTGTGGTTTTACTGAAACACAAATAAGCATGCACACAGGCTTGTCAACTCATTTTTCTTTCCTGAGCAGCCTTTTTGATGATCTTCGGCTTCATGAGTGATCTCAAGGACGCCATGGTACCAAGTGGGAGACGGCTGCCACCTCTGTAGGCAGCACCAAGGAAGAGCCCCACAATCTCCCTCCCTCTCTCTCTCTCCCTCTCTGTCCCCCCTCTCGTATTTAGTACAGATTGGACTCGTAGTGATCCCCATTTTTAGCCCCACAAGCGCTGGGATTACAGGCGAGCACCACCATGCCCAGTCTCAGTCACTGTCTCAGCACACCCTGGGGGCAGGGCCAGCATGGCGCGTGGGGAATCCAAACCCCATCTTTGCACCTGCCTAAGCAGTCCGACAGTTTCTTAAAGCAGGTGTTGCTTCTCTCCAAGTTAAACCTCACAGCCACTTCCATGCCTGCGCAAGTCGAAGAACAGCACTAGAGGCCAAGCGGGGGCGTGACAATAGTCAGCAGATGGTGGCTCCCTGTAAATCTGAAGAAAGATCATTCAGCAATCAACTTCTTACCCATGTGAGGAGGTTTTCCGTGTAGCATGTTGGACAGAAAGCAGGCAAGTAAAGGAGGAGGCAGGGAAAGTTCCCCGGTGAGCCTGGCCTCCCAAGCGAGTGGCTGTAGTTACAGCAAGGAGCTGAACAACCAAAAAACTACCACCTACTTTTAGGCCCTGTAGGGAAATGGGAACCGTAGTTCAAATCCCTGCCTCTAAAACTGAGGTGACCAGAACAGAGAACAGACTGCAGAGACCACCGGGTAAATGTGGAGAATCAGGATTTGCTGAGGTGGTTGGATGCACTGTAGAGAAAGTAGAGAAAGGTAAACTATACTTGTTGAGTATCTGAATAGTCACTGGGCCAGGATAAATGTGATACACAAGAACTCCAGAGAGATCTAGTTAGCAGAAGACCTCAGAAGTTTGTGTTTTATCTCCAGGACCTAGGCCTTCCAGCTTACAGCAGGGGGAAAGAGGAAAGAGCCATTTAGAATATTCCAGAACATTCTACTCTTTTTCTTTGTTATGCTGAGGATTGCACCCAGGGCCTTCATGCATGGTAGGCGAGTACTTTAACATGGGTCTGCACTCCTAGCTTATGTCCTGACTTCCTGAGAAGACTTACACTGAGGAGACACTATTGACCTAGACCTGAATCTGATCAGACCTAACACCAGCCCTTCTAGTCTTCTAAATGAAGGAAGGGAAATGTTCCAGGCTACAACTTGTCCCAATAAAGGGAGGATTTTTGAAAGCTAAGAAGCACATATAAAGTGGAAGCATGCACTGAGCCTGTTGCCGTGCTCACCGTCAGCAATTCCCTTTTGATTTTCACAATGCCAATTAAGCCTTAGCATGAACAGAGTCCTCCTCCTCTTCAAGGCACCAGAACATTCCAGTTCAAATCCCATCATTCCAGTTCTAAATTCTCCTTCCTTCACCACTCCTGGAGGCAGAGACTGGCATTATTAACTACTCTGACTGTGCCTTCCTGATTCTTCTGCGTACTGTCCTACTTATATGAACAAATTGAAGTGTACAGTAGGGCTTAATAGGAAGAGGTACCTGTGCCTTAACATCGCAATAGATACTAACTGGCTGTCTCCGCCAGAGTGTATTGATTGTCCTTGTCACTAGAGTGGCACCTTGGCTTTTAGGACATGAATACACTTTATTCTGACAGTCACTCTTTCTTTGCTGGCCATGTACGTTGTTTCTTTCCTGTATATCTCATCTCAATGCACTTGAACATCTTAGCATGTGTCCCTGAGGCCATATACATGTTCTTTTGGTCAGTCATGGAATTTAATTTTACTGTACTGGTGTCACTCTTCAATGTCACTGTACCAGGCATTCTTCTCATTAGCCATGGATAAGAACCAAACGTCCTAAGAAATACTTGGTGTTCCTGAAAACTTAAGACAATGAAAGGGTAGAAATGTTATTTTCATGCTTGTCCACGCTCCTTCTCTGATTGACTAGAGCTCTGCACTCCTCCCAGTCTCTGGTCTGTTCCCTCTTCACTCCTGGCCCAGGGGGATATGGTGACTTTGTGGTATTTGTTTGTTTCCCATAGCTAAATATTTTCTCCAGAAAGAATTAGGTATGTTAATGCAAATGTAGGTCGATCATCTATTACTGTGATAATAGATGTTTACATTCCAAGCCTTATCTCTAACTGCTGAATAAAATAGCATGGCAGCAATTTAAAGAATCATATAAGAGAAAAATTATTATTTACTGGACTAGAATGCTTTCTCATTTCCACAAACCACTGTATTAAGGGCCCTGGTCATGTTCCACTAGGAATGGCATGTGTGGAAAATTCTAGTCATAAAAAAACTTGTTTATACTGATCCCTACTCAGATCATCTCAGTATAAGAGGCTTCCTCAAGTAGCCAATATGCTAACCTCCTCTCTGAAAGGCATTGAACTACAGCAGTAGAGAGAAGACACCAGAATTCTGCAACATAGCTCCTCTATATTAATGGAGCTCCACCCAGGCATGGTTGTATATTTATGGGTCAGAGCTGCCTTCCTCCAAGCTCTTGAAGACAGTCAGACATTTCAGCCATTGAGCAGATGCAGTCCTGGAGATCTTTGAACCTGGGACTCAGTGTTCAGCTACCTGAGCACAGTTTATATCTCTCCAATCTCTCTCATCCTCAATTTTCTTATCTCTGAAGTGAAGTGAAGATATCATGACCAGCCTTACAGGCTGGTGTGAAATTGAAATGCAAGACCACATGTGAAAGCATCTTTTATCAATTCTTAATTATTAAGAAACTGAAATGATTAAGTAAAACAAAGCAATGTTTTCAAACAGCCAAGTGCCGGATACACTTATGCTCACCAAGCTCTTGTGAGATAAATATTTTCCTGTCAGAGCAGATGGCAGCTCAAAGAAATAACTTGAGTATCATGCTGAAGGTGAACAAAGAACTCGTTTCATCTTTTAAAAAAAATTTGTATAAAATATTTCTGGATCTAAAAATTCAGATTCTTTCTATCATATGATCTGCCTTCATGATACTACAGCAAGTGTAGCAGTTACTTAATCTATGAGGCATAAATGCAAAAGGGAAAGCTGATGCCATTTGTATGCAGAAGTTTGAATAGCATAAGCATTCATCTCCTTTGGACACTCGGGTATCTGAGTTATAATAATCAAATCAGTCATGATGAACAACGCCTTAAGGTTTCCTCCCATCAAGACCAAGTTATGGAGCGATGTACTGCAATATCAGATTGTCGAATGGAGGATGGCACCGAAAAAAGAACCAGGAAGTTGGTCTTGAGAGACAGCTCAGCAGTCTGAGGCACTTGCTTAGGCCTGCTTCCCCATCCCAGGCACCACAAGCTGTGCCAGCCCCACCCCCAGGGTGGGCTGAGCCAGCTATTAGAAGAAGAGGAAGAGGAAGAGGAAGAGGAGGAAGAAGAGGAAGAGGAAGAGGAGGAAGAAGGAGAAGAAGAAGAAGAAGAAGAAGAAGAAGAAGAAGAAGAAGAAGAAGAAGAAGAAGAAGAAGAAG